>VWYK01119742.1:1689-23438 GCA_013399775.1 Semnornis frantzii
GGCATTGAGGTGCTGGAGCACATCCAGAGAAGGACAATGAGGATTGTGAAGGGCCTGAAGCACATGGCCTATGAGAAGCATCTGTGGGAGCTGGGGCTGTTCAGTCTGAAGAAGAGAAGCCTGAAAGGAGACCTCATTGCTCTCTACAGGGAGGTTGGAGTGAGGAGGGAGTCATCCTCTTCTCCATGGTGTCAAATGACAGAACTAGAGGAAATGATTTCAAGCTGCACCAGGGGAGATTCAGGCTGGATGTCAGGAAATACTTCTTCACAAAGAGAGTTATCAAACATTGGAATGGTCTGTCCAGAGCACTAGTGGAGTGGTGTTTAAGTAGAGTGTGGACCTCGCACAAAGCACTGGTTTAATGTTGACCCTTCTGTACTGGGTTGAGAGTTGGACTGGATGATCTTTGAGGTCTCTTCCAACCAGATATATTCTGTGATTCTGTATCATGAAGAAAAAGAGGTCATGTTAATCAGTTGAAGTAACCACGTTCTAACTAAACACAAGAGAAAACAAATTTCTTTGCAGCAATGCTTAAGCACTGAAATGAAACAAGTTCCCAGGGAGGCTGTGAAATGTCTATCTTGAGTTTTAGGTCCTGAGCAACCTGATCAAATTACAAAACCAGTACTGGTTTAGGAAGGAAGTTTGACTGGAGGATCTACAAAGGTCTTTTCCAACTTAAAATATTCTGTGCCTCCGTGAAGCATGAGGACATCTTGAACAACTCAGGTGGCCATTTTGCTAAGGTTCTGCTAAAAATGTAGTCTTCCTTCAGCTGTATCACCTAATAATTCAGTTGCACAGCACCATTATTTTTTCCCACAATGCACCTCAATACTCCAAAATACCTTTTTCAGATCTAGAGTGAAGTTTCTCCCCAGCTTCATCAGTTGGTTTTTAAATTTGCATGATGAGCTACAAAGCACACTGTGACTTGTTCATTATTATTTTTATTAATTAAGATCTTAGGCATGCAGTTTAGGCACAGGTCTGCAGTAGAACCTGTGCTTCCAGGATGCCCCTGTGCACAAGAGGAATTTGCACATTATCAATTATTAATATGTTTGCATTACATCTGAAGCTTGAGGCTTTGCGGTGTAAGGCTCCATCTGAACACACACCTGAATGAGATCTCATCCATCCCCAAGAAATTAAAAGTCACAACAGAGAATCACTAGCGAGAAGAAAATGAAAGTAAAAATATACGAATGAGAAACTTTGATGGAATTGCTTCAAGGCACCTAAGACATTTACACAGGATATACTTTGTAGCCATAATAGATATTCCTTGAGGATGTTCTCAATGATTTTATCATAAGACTATTTCTTCTTCACTTCTGCCATTCTTCATAGCATGCCAGGTGGCTCCTTAAATGAGGGAAAAATCAGTCATAACTCTAGCTATCCTGCACCAGATTACAGAAGTGGGGATGACTACTTTATTTGGCCCTTTCAAAAATAAATTCCCATTTCTGGCAAATCATGACAAAGATTTTGGTTCTGTTTATTAATCACAAGTGAAACAGAAAGCTTTCTCCCTGTACAAGACACTTACCTAACTATCTACACTCTTCTAGGCAGTGAAGAAAAATAGAACTTTTAGGTGCAGTTCATCACAACAAATTTACGTCTCTACATCAAAATGAGATAAATCAAATCTTTCTTTACATACACAAACAATCTAACTAGGTTATCTAGTACAGAAATAGAGTTTACAGATGAATCTGACTTCCACAGTTAGTAGAGTGCAAAGCTAATTACAAATCACCAACCTAATATTCATAAAAAAGTGGTTGGCTATTGCAACCAAGTTCTGTCTCTAGGCTCATACTTCTTGGACCTAAACCATGTTATTCTTTCAAGTAGACTATTCAGCTATTCATCCTATGTGCTCCAAAGACTGCATCATTTCTGATAAAAGTACCTCAACACCATAGAAATCTGCGTTTTCTGCGCTTTTTAGGTTAACAAATATAACTCAGTCTGTGCTACTGTAGGAGGATAACATGGAAATAATCACATCTAATACTTGACAATATGGGAAATGAAGAGATATGAGTGGGTTATGAATGGGACATGAATGGTGTTTATCAACTTTTATCTTACTCCCTAGCACAAGTATCCCAGACAGAATAGTTATAACCTTTACCTACTACCCAAAACTTCTGAAACTTTCAATTCCAAACTAATTCAGAGAGCAAAACTTTTACAAGATCACCTAATTCTGGAACAGCAATGGCTATCTGCCACTTAGAGCAGAGCTTGACAAGTGTAAGCCATTACCAGAAGAACTCTTGAAACTGTTGAATGTTAGAGCAATGGATAAGTTTAATTACATAGGTAACGTGAAAAAGAGGGGAAAGAAGAACTTTATTGTGTAGAAGATAACTTCATAACACACTGAATACAAACTCAAGCTTGAAAGGACTGACCTCTTCCATCTGCAGTTCACTGGCAGTGTGGACTGGTTTGAGGATAGAGAAAAACACACTTGGGCCAAAAAATACTTATGTTTTACACTAGGTAAGATTCATGTCCAGAAAAAGAAAGGTTATTTAAAAGAGAAATACAAAATTAGCAGATGAAAGACGTAAGATTTTGTCTTTATTCTAAGAAAGAAGGAACTCAAATGAAACAGGTATTTACCTCATGGCGATAAAAAGAACAAAGCAAACCACCACCAACTGTTTAAATGGTTGCTGAAGGGTAGCAGGATAGCAGCAGCTCAACATTACCCAAATTAGTCAGTCAGGAAAGCATCCCCAGAGGAAAAAAAAAATCCTACAAAAGGTAAATTCAATATCTCCTTCCTATATGGGGAAAAAAAAAAAAAAGAGAGAGAGAGAGGGAGAGAGAAAAANNNAAAAAGAGAGAGAGAGAGAGAGAGAGAGAGGAAATAATGCAGACTTCAGGGAGCTGAAGAAGTAAAGCATCTGTAGGCTTACTGCAGATATGAAGAAAGTGCATTGTTTGCATTTTAATACTGTATTTTTAATGTTTGAAGATGTGTCTTAATCAGAACCACTAGATAATACCAGTTATGTTTCACAGGGTCTCACAGCAAGACGATGCATTGGGTAGGGAGGCATTAGAGCATCCTAGCACATCCACCTCTCTTCCCACCCATTTTTCATACAAGAGAAATTTAATGTTGCAGAACAAAAGGGAACTACACTGCAATTGCTCAAGGTTTCAGGTCTGGATTGTTAAGGAACCAGGACCCTGGAGACTTTACTGATGAGAAGGTCAATTTATAAGTAGCATAAAAACAACGGATCTCTGAGATCAACTTGCTCTCTGATGGAGCACTTAAAAGCTAGGTTAGAACTGTGACATTACTGGAGAGTGAAAAACAGAAAGGTTTAAAAAGTAATGATTCATTTTGTGTCTGTAAGCCTTCATTACCCTCGAAAAAGAAGATATAGGAAATTTGCTGGTAACAGCTGGTCTTGAAGCACTTAATGTTTGTAGTATTTTGCAGTTAATTCAGGTAGATGAGGCTCAGGCAGAGAAAGCTAACAAGTGATATAATACAGAGATTTCAGAAGTGTTACTCATTACATAAAAATGAAACACATCAGCAGTGCATTTCTAAGCAGAGAGCACAAAATACTGAAAACATAGATGTGCTCATGTGTGAAGAGCTAATGTAGCAATTCAGGGACAAACTGAATCCTTGATAATATCAGATCATGATTGGAATCTGGAACAAAAACAGCCTAAAGGAGAAATTAATATAAGACTCAGATTTAACTCTCAACCAGCAATTAGAATTTGTTTAGCAAAGAGAGTTACACAGATAAGACGAACTCATGGATTGCAGATGGTCTTCTGAGAGTTGAAGAGATTATTAAGGATCCAGAATACTGCAAGAAAGGACACTTGAGGCAGAAATGCATCCAGAGGTCAAAGTAAGAATCTTTTGAAACCAGAACATGACACTCCACATGCTGTGGTACACAGCTGGAGTCAGCTGAAACAACTGAGCCCCAGGATATGGCAAAACCAAAGCTAATAGACTTACTAACATCTGACAGCAGTCATTCTTACTTCTCACAGGAAACACTGTACCCACTCCTGCATTGTCCCAGGACTACATGCTGGGTATCTCTATCTACTTGCAATTAGCATCTGGTTCATACAGATTTTAAATTTTGTGTTATGTTATATTATATGTTAACTACCAAACTACTGTCATTAAATTTAGCTAGAAACAGAGTAAAAAGGAGAATCGGTCTTTAAGAATCCCTAATACAAGCTATTTAAAACTAGATGTTAATGAAATGTCAATGCAGAAAAGGATAAGCAGTGACAATTTACTCACTGAGGGATCACAGATTTAACTGCCTCTCAGTGAGGTAAACAATGTTCAGCTCACATTCTGGGCCTGTTAAGTGAATTAATTTAGATGCAGATGACTAAACTAGTACTTTAAAATGCTGGTTCAGACAGCATCGGTTTTTGAGACCGGTACTTTATGGGTAAGCTAAGATCTGTGAGAAAAGATGGAACATGGGCACACAACAAGAGATAGGAAGGCTGCATATTGAATATCTCTTTCTTCTAGATCTGTGTGTGACAGTATTCTTGGGGTGCTTTGGTCTGCAAAAGGGTTAGACAGAGAGCAAGTAAGTTCTGGAAGACTACACAAGATAGACACTGACAAAAATTTCTTTAGATACTCCAGGAGGACAGCATCTATAACTTATTTTGAAAGATGAACACTTTCCCTAAGAAATAATTTGGCAAAGGATATCTTTGATGGTTGCAAAGATTGTATTTTCAGTGTCTTTTTTTCCCTCCTACGTCAGTTCTCCAGCTAGACTCTAAATGACATCATCAGAAAGTACCTTTGAATTTAGAAGTTTCAAAGGTCTTCCTTCAAAGTTGTATGCTTTCTTGATTCTTGATGTCTGCCAGCTTTTACGTGGTACAATTACAAATATTATGCAGAATATGGAGGCATTCACAAACGAAATGTTAAAACAGATCTTGTGTAAAGCCTCATAGAAGACATACATAGTAATATAAATATTCTTAAGACGTATAAACTCATTTATGTATTTTCATATATATTTACCATGATTTACTATGAGGAGTAATTAATTTTTCAACTCTGTTGTTTCAGTGCAATACTTTGAGAAAGAAGCTGTATTTAAAAATATGAGCACTATACTTAGATGCTAACTCATTTCCGTAAAAGGGAGAAAAAAGACAAGACCCTATGTGAAAAGTAAATATATCATCATGGTTATAGATATTAAATATACAAAGTACGAGGAGACTATATTCTCTATGCAAAAGAGATGTTCTGCTCCATAATTTCAAACGGTATAGTTTTATCTTTCATTTTGGATAGTTTTTACCATATTCATACTTTTCTACTTTGCTCAGGAATAATGAAAAACTTTCATAAGGTTATATCTTTTAGTTGAAAACAGTTTCAACTGAATTTTAATTAAAAAAAATAAATAAAGAGAGGCAAGAGAAACAGGGAGAATGTATGAATGTATGGGAAAGTCTGTCGTGGTAGGCCTAGGCAAGCCAAATTGGGTTTATACCTTTCCTGGCTTGCCCAGACATATTTTTCTGCTTTCCTCCTGCTGTTTTGGGGGAGAGCAACGGCGGGAAAAGGGTCAAAGGGCCTGGCGCCCCTGAGTCTGGGCTCCCTTGCCTGCCCAGACCCTGTGGTAGGCAAGGTGCACATGGTTGCCTTGTGCAGGGCCCGTGTTCTTCCCAGAACAGGGTGGAGCAGGCCTATGATTTCACCTAATATGGGCAAATCTTGGCTAACTGCCATTTCATTGGCTGTCCTGTGTCCAAAGGCCCATTGGTCTCGGGCTGCATTGGATAAAAGGGAGGTCAGCAGAGAGCACGCTGCCTTTTGCCTTTGTCTTTAGCCCTTTGCCATTACACGGTGTGCCGTGCCCGTGCCTGTGATACCTCCACGCATTTGGCCTGCACCGCCAGCGTGACTGCAAGACGTCCTGCCTGTACCTGAAAGCCTTCTGCCCAGACGGAAGCCCTGGAGAGAATACAGATCGTCCAGAGAACCAGGAACAGGTCAGAGATCGTCTGCCTCCTTCCCCAGAAGCCCAGGGGAGACTCTAAAGCCGCTGACGGTTACCGACAGCAACCCCGCCTTGGGTACTGTCAGATAATAATTTTGTGGGTAAATGCCAAAGACTCTTGTAATTGTTGGTTGCCTTCTGCCCTAAGTAGAAAGTTGCTCCTTTATGTCCTATGCTTATCTAGTGAGCAAGCAGTATACTGACTGCAAAGCCTTCTCTTCCAGTTTATATTGAGTTTAATTAATGTATATATTTAATAACTATTTCCAGATCCTGTTATAACCTGTACATAGTTTCCATAACGTTCCTAAGAGCCTGTTAATATTATTATTAAACGGTGATTGGGGTGATGCGAGTTCTGAATGTTTAATATTAATAAACTGTTAATATTTTTATATATCGTCTCGCATTAATTAATTTACCCCATCCCTTTACAAGTCACAACACACCATCTCCTGCTGCTTCCAGTGAATGTTCGTTTTCTAGTACTATATAAAGGTATACAAGATGAGTTTTGGTATATGTGAAAAGTGTATAGAAATACAGTTAATACCACATAACAGAAAAAGTACCAGCAGAAGTTAGAATTGTCAGCTAGCACGAAGAACAGGATAACACTTACTGTCTCAGTGGAGCAGGTAGTGCATGCCAAACACTAAGAAGTAGTCTTACCCATAAGGAATTTTAAGCCAGCTGAATCCATAGTACTAAAGCCAGTTTGTACTTGCTTTTAGTTTTGTTTTCATTATTGAAACAGACCATTTTACACTGCCTTAGTCTTTCTTATAAATTTTTCCTGTTACAATGAGCAACTTTATGTGAGTCATTCTCTTAGTAAATCTCTGTACATGCATACTACTTATTTGGAAGATCAAGCCATTGAACTGCATGTAAAACACAAACATCCTCTGCTCATAGACAGAAACTGAGCATGCCGCGGAGAATACCTTGTCATTTGTGAAGAATAATGCCTCAAATCCATATACAATATAAAGAAAATCTTACTATTACTAAGCACAGTATGTCTGCTTACATACTCATACATACTTGAAGTACTATGTATACAATGCCCATGAATGCCTTCTAGTTCATAAGTAGAGTAATCCTGATCACAAGATTGATTGTTTGCAGAACAGCAGTGTTGAAAGTCAGCATGGCTTACAGTGAATCATTCATGGCCATTTCAATATTTGAAATGACAGTGGTTAAAAATTAAGAAATTAATAATCAACAACTGCTTGAAATATTATTTTGAAGTGAATATTTGTATGCTATTCACTCATTTTTAAACATTTGGGAATAAGAAAAAAACACTTTTTCAAATGGTTGAAGTTTTGCCAGTGTAGTGAGCTGTCTTTTTCTTCAAATGTTTCACTGATTTATAGATTCTTTTAATACAAGGATTTTTCTTATGTAGGCATATAGTAATAGGAAATTGAAAGCTGACTAAAGTTCTGCAGAACCTTTGAATGAGGTCTGACTAAAAGTAAGCTATTCCATGAAAAGAACTGAGTAGAATTTTTATACCGGATGAATTGTATGCAAGCAACCAGAAGGAAGAGAGAACAGACAAATCCAAATGAGACAGCAAGTCAATGAAGACAATTATACTCCCTGACCAAAAAATCAAGATATAATTACAAAAATGATAACACTGTAAGTCATAACAGGTACACTCAAATTGCATATAACTCTGCAGATTTTTGTATCACATCATCTGTTGTGTTACAGGAACAAAATTCTTGGGATCAGAAGAGTGTAATCAGGACATGATGTGGTCCACTGAGTGCAAGTGGAAAAATATAGTAGACCTGTTGCTGTAAATTTTAACTGGCAATAAAAGAAGCAGACTTGTCCAGACTAGTGAAGAAATTACCTATAAAAGTCTACTGAATGAAATATCTGGGAAACATAGAACCCCATTTTTCAAATATATAGCAAATACAGGAAAATGTGATCAGTACTTTCTGGAAGTATCTTCAGGGATATGTTTTAAATGCAAAACGATTGCACTTTTTCGCAATTAGTTATTTAATAAGCAACGACTAAGAATGAATGAACATGGAGTATGTGACAGTGAAGTTTTTTGTAGTTCTCTGGTGGTATCATAGTAGTAAAATATTTCCCAACTCTCTATCATTTGGTGGTGTTTCTAGACAGTGACTCTCTGGGTAAAGAGGCAATCATAACAGCAAGTTCTGTGGCTGTGCACGAGTTTAAGGTGGAGGGGAGGTTCCCAGAGACAGAATGTGGTAGGTCTAAACAGACCCACTTTGAGTCCAGGTGTGGTACCCCACTCCCATCCCTCTTCTGGAGTGGGAGGGGAGATGGGAAAAAGGATAAAGGAGAAGGAGCCACTGAGTCTAAGGACCCTGGTTTGTCGACTTGTTTTGCTCCTGTTTACAAAGGACAAAGTACAAACCTTGTGCCTGCCTTGTGCAAGGCCTATGTTTTCTCACATTTGGGTAAAACAAGGCCATGGTTTCACATAATCTGGTTGGTTCTGGCAAAGTCTCATTCTGATTGGTTAATCTTAGTTGCCCATTAGAGCAATTAAGACTTAAGCAATTGATAAATATAAGCAAAGTTGTAAACAACTTTGCTTGCTTCTTCAAGACCAGCCTTGTTGTTATACCAAGCTGTGATGCTTCAAGCTTGTCTACCTGGAAACTTTGCCATGCCTCAGTTTACAAAGGAGAAGTGTAAGGGTTGCGCAAAACCACGGCCAACAGTAGCATGAACAACCCTGTTGGTAGGTAAATAAAGCCTAGACCATGCAAAAGGGGTAAGACTGGGAGAGCCAAGGACCCTTGAGCAAGCTACATTACTGCCACTAGCAATTACAGCTATCAAAAGTGAGAAAGCTGGTCCTAGTTTGAAAGTTCATTTACATAGATCATCGCATTTTGCCAAGTTGCAAGACATTGTGTCTGCCTGCACACCTGCAAAATTCTACACTGAGCCCAGAGCCCGGGAAGCATAATCATCTGCTCAAGAGTGGATCAAGACCAGGTCAGAAGACCATGCAAGTACCAGCACCTTGCCAGAGTCCTGAGAAAACTCTAAAAGCTTTTGNGTATTTTGCTAGATTTGGTAAATTGTTTGAAATTGTTTGGTAGTGCTCTATGCACTGTACATATTCTATAATCTATTTGCACAACCAAACACAAAAGACCCTGTAAAGAAGTTAAGGAAATAATTTTGTTATTAATAAATTATATTTATTATTTTTATTAATATCAATAACTCCTATGTAATAATTCTATAATACAGAGTAACACACCAAAAAAGAAACAGAAAAAAACCAAACAAACAAACAAAAAAAAAAACAGAGAGAAGCAACAGAAGCCAGCAGCTCTCAAATGAGGGGCCAAAAGGCTCATGTGTCTGGGGGCACTGCCAGGGTGTCCATGGGACATTTGACTGTGGCACCTCCTCAAGAGCTGTAAGAGCAGGCCAGGGAAACTTTTTCACAATGAGAACAGTTAGACACTGGAATACGCTCCCAAGAGTAGAGGTAGATTCCCTCACAATGGTTAGTTATAAGACTCAGCTCGACAGGGTCCTGGGCCATCTCATTTAAACTATGTGGTTACTTAGAAAGGTTGGACAGATGATCCTTGGGATCCCTTCCACTGTGATTCTGTAATTCTGAGTTAAAATTTTCCTTTTGCACTGATGACCTGCAGAAGCCTGCAAACACCCTGTGCTCTGAGCACTTCATTAGTGCATTGACTTCAAGCAGAGTTGCTCTGTCCTGAACTTCACTTATGAAATATTGAATTAAAACAAGAGACATTTGCAATGTTTCTTTAAAATAAAGCAAAGTATCAATCCAGTAACCTCAGATATAACGTAATGATGTCATTACCTGCCACATAATTCTATATAGCTTTCTAATCGCTACTGTGATTAGTGGTGTTTTCTTTTGTCTGCTGTGCAGTTCAGTTAGCACACAGTGTAAAGTAAAACTGGACTTTCACTTGCAAAGCATGCTATTTTTAATAATTAAATTTTTGTGCAATGCTTAAAAAAATATACTCTTTATTTTCTAGTTTCTATGTTAAGGATAGTTTCTCAGTGGAGAAGGTTGTTTGCTTTGTTTAAATAAACTCTTGATCAAAGGTGTTTATCTCGTGTTTTCAGAAGAAAAGCATCGCAGACTAAAGCAATGAATATATAAAGAGAGAGGCAAATTCAAGAAATAAACTTTGTGACAGCAGCATACTGATAGGCAGACAATTTGAGATACTGAGAGATGTTTTGACTCTGCATCTAAAGATAAGTATTTATATTTATGCTAAATATATGCCTGATTCACCCAGGGATAAATTTCCCACAGTAAAAAAGGGCTAGACCTTATAAGCATTGCACTTTCAGTTTGCAGATTTTATGATGTGATTCATCTTGATGTACAATAACTAAATCCATTCTACTGTCTTGAGATACGAAAAACCCTCTTCTATACAATGTGAAGCAGAATTATGGGAATTGTTTGCGATAACATAGAGTTCTCTTACTGTTTATTTGGCTCGTGACCTTCTGCTCATGACTGGAGTGAAAATGGTGGAAGAGGTAGTGGATTTAAGTCAATGAACAGAGATATTTCAAAACATTACTCATTTCACAATATTAACTGAGAGATATTAGAAGCTAAAAAATAGTAAATAATTCAGGGTCTTCTGTTTCCTATCAATGGTTTAGAAGAAGTGACATTCATTGAAGTTTATAATTCTCAACAGTTCTGAGATTCACAATTCTGAGCTTCTATAGTTCAGAGTCCATCATAGAGCTGCAAAGGTGATTAAGGGAGTGGAACATCTCTTATGAGGAAAGGCTGAGAGAGATGGATCTCTTGAGCTTTGAGAGAAGAAGAATAAGAGGTGACCTCATTAATGTTTAGAAATATGTGAAGGCTGAGTGCCAGGAGGACAGAACCAGATTCTTCTCAGTGATACCCAATGACAGAACTATGGACAATAGGTGCAAACTGGAGCATAGAAGAGTCCATGTGAACATAAGGAAAACTTCAATCACTGTGAGGGTGACAAAACGCTGGAACTGGCTGCCTGGAGAAGTAGTGGAGTCTCCTTCTCTGGAGATGTTCAAAACCCACTTGAACACATTCCTGTGTGACCTGCTCTGGCAGGGGGGGTGGACTAGATGATCTTTTGAGGTCCTTTCCAACCTCCAAAGTTCTGTGATTCTATGATTCTGTGGTAGCACAAAAGCAATTACACTACATGTACATATAATAGATTGTGTTTCATTTTTGTATATGAATATACATATGCTTGCTTTCTATTTCATAACTAAATAATGCTATTGCAGCATTACAGATCTGAATTATTTTCTAGCACAGTCATGATAGTTTCTGTAAATGTGAATTTTTATAGTGGTGTTTTATCTAAACCTATGTGCATTTAGATAGCCACTTTATTTCAGTTACTCCTGAGGTAAATATACAACATGAAAAAGAGTATTCAGAATGGAAAAGGGCTATCTACTTTTTCTTAGGAAAAGATAGTCTGCTGCAGGTAATTTTTGTAATATTGATATAAACTGAAGGCATTCTGCTGTTTTAGAAGTAGAAAGTGCATCTTGTTATTTTACCAATGACTCAGCCAACCCTGTTAGATAGCATGCAAAACTTTCAAACACTTCTGTTATAACTTCTGGCTTTCATGTGTCCTGAAGCAAAACCCACCCGTGATTAAGGAAGACTTGTGACTTTTAGCAAATTTAAAATAAAGTTAAAATCTAGAAATCAGTGACGTAAACAGTTGCTATTCCAGCTGCTGAAAGGTAATTGGATTAGAGTAATGAGCATATATTTCTGCTTGGTGATTACTATGTTTCCCCGAAAACACTATTGTGCAAAACTAATTGTACTGGACAGATTCAAAGATGTGCTTTTGTTTCCACAGCTGCTGTGTGTTACAAAGTGTAGTGTTGATGATATCAGTTCAAATTACTAAAAGGAGCTGAAGATATCATAAAATGTAATAAACATTCTACTATCTGATCTGTGAAAATAATACTATGGAATCTTTTAATGGGAAGTTGGAAAGGATAGGTATAGTTCATTGGGACTATAGTATGTTAGTGACACTGGTCTAAATAAGCCATTGTCATTGCCTCAGCAACCCTCCTGAATCTTGTTTCTGAGTCTGGTGTATATGCAGCAGTCAAATGGCAGTAGACCCTCACTGGTATGACCACAACTGCAGAGGTTACTGTACTAATACCTTCTGCCATAACATTATGTAAGTAATGAAATGGTCTAAAACAATCTCTCTGACTGACTTAAATCTTATGTGGGAAGATTTGTAGTTTGGATTTAGGATACTTGGGTTTTGGGTTACAGGCTCAGGCTGGGGTTCGTCATGCACTGTGGAGAAATTTACAGTATATATGTATATTAGGGAACTGAGAGTTCTTCTGAATTTTTAGGCCTAGATATTCCCCTGAGCTGATTCCAATGCCCTAGTGGCTTCAGACTGCACTGGTTTGAGTTTAGCTTTTCAGGGGAAACCAATACAACGATAGTAGGATGTCTTCCCCCCTCCTCCCCCCTTTTTGGATAGGGGAGAGGGGAAAATAAAAAGGCAGAAGGGGTAAAGCAACCCACAGAACAGTCTGACCACGATTTGGAAGGTAAAGGAGAGGTCTTTAACAACAAACGAAAGGTATTCAGAATAGGGAAGTTACAAATAGGTATAGGGAAGGGGTAACAAGGTACAAAAGGTATATATACAACTGGATTGGACAGCAGGGGTCTGAGGAGGTGCCCCCCGCATGGTAAAGGCTAGCCATGAGGCGGGAGAAGGGCAGAAGGGAAGAAAACAAGAAGTTCCCCTGTTTATATAGGAGGGTCCAGACAGGAATTGGGAGTGGGCTGAACACTACACCTGGGGTGGAGCAAACCAGGAGGGGGGTCAGGTTCTGACCACTCCCCCTACCCAGGAGGGTTAACCCTTTACAGAGACCTATGCAGCAGACACAAACCTCACATCTACTATGCTTCACTACCATAATAGGAATTTCAAATTCTAATTTCTATTTGACACACACACAAAAAATAATTAAAAAAATTAACGGAGAAATGGAAGCTGTGACAAGATGTTAACAGGTGCATCATGTGCAGACTAAGCATCCCATTGCCACATATCTCAGTCCACTCCAATAACTACATTTATATTACTATAGTGTCTTTGTAAACTCTATTGATTAAACCTCCATCATGAGGTAATGAGCAAGTTGCCACTTTTACAACAGCTATCAGTCTCTTTGGGATTATCCAAAACTAAAAGTTTAGAAGTCCCAGGAGCAGAAAGCAATTAAACATTGCTGAAGTTCACTTTTGGATATCCTCCTGAGCTGTGTCAAATTCAGATTGCATCAATCTGTATGTGCTAATCTGGGGACTGTATATCGTCTCTGATGTATTGAGATTATTTAAACTATAGCAAAAGGGGGAGAAACTGTTCTCCTGGGTATATAGCTTTAACTTTCCTTGTGTAACTACTTTTCTGCTAGATAAGGTTGTTTTTGCAGGTGCTGTAGGACACAGACATAAAAAGGCAACAATTAAAAAAAAGACGGTGTTTTTAACTGTTTGCCAATATGCCACTAATGTTGCAAATATTTTTGAATTTGAAGGTTTACAGTAGATTTATAGCATAAAATTCATCAACCATATCTTGTGATATGAAAAAATAATGTTGGAATAGGGAAAGAGAGAAGCATAACAAGTTTACTTTGCTTTTACTTTCTGTGAACATTATTCTTTGCTTGAGTACATGATTGAGAGTAAATATTTTTGCAAATCCCAGTGATTATGTGAATTTTAGTCCATGTGATTTTCTGATGAATATTTTTAATATTTTTTTTATTTTAAAAAACATATTTCAACCTATCAGTGAACAGACGTGAATTTCAAGCGAACAATCACATTAAATGCATAGCATATGTTATTATAGTAAGTGATCCAGAGAAATACAGATATCTTCATTGTACAGTGATATGATAGATTATAAATTAGCTGTTTGAGCATATATGATGGCCCAGATTCTTCTATTCCTGTAGACACACTACAGCATAGATATCTACAGTTGTTTCCGTTTATTGGTAATAACAGCAATGATGGTTTAGGGCACAATATGATGGACCTGTTTTCAACATTTAATTCAAGACAGTGCTTCAACTGCTTCTTAGAAGTGTTCATTTCTGCTGGGTGATTCACTGTGTCCTGCACATTTATGCATGTAATCAGCTGGATTTCACAGCCATATATTCCCCTTGCAGTGTCTCCAAAGCAAAGCAGCCATAAACTGCAGAGCAGAGATTCTTAGAATAATCACCCTTTTCCCAAGTACAGAAACGTTCAATGTCTCCATCATTTCTCAGAATCAGGGAAATGGCTAGGTAAAAAAGACATAGCTAGTCTATGACTAGACTAACAGTATTTTGTTCACTTGGGATCACAGGACTTTGTAACAACTCTTTTTTTTTTTCTTTGGAAACCAGAGCTTTTTAAAAAAACTTTTTTTTTTTTTTTTTTTAATCTCAAACTTAGTCTTTCCATATTTACACAATACAAGTGGTAAAATTTTTAATCTGCCACTCAAGAACTCCAAGTATGACAGTCTACAAAATGGGACTACTCTTCACACATTTTTATTTCTGCTTCCATAGATCTTAAAACCACTTTGAAATGACTTGGAGGGAATGTTGTTAAACTCACTGTATATAAAATCCTCAAGGGAAGAAAAAAAAGATGTGAGTCTGTTTCTTTTAGTCTCAAAAAGTCCTTCCTGAACCTAGAGAATCCTAATTCATAAATGTCTCTTAGACAATTCTACCAAACTGGTCAATTCTGGCACCCTAATTGTTACTGCAGGGGAAAGTCTTGTTTTATTCTTTGAAAGAGGAAATGTAAGTAAGCAACTTACCTTCAAGGAAGCCTACTGTAAAGGGATCATAAGTGGCTGGGAGTATCTTCTGATGAGCTTGCAGTCAGCCAGAAGACTTCAGAGATGTTCAGTCTTTTAGATATACATCTGTTGTCAATAATTCCCATGCTTATATCAAGGTAATCCAGAGGTTCCCTGGATTCAATTCTGAGTTCATTATCTCTCTCCAGTCCTAGGTGGGGAGATATAAATCTAACAGTGACCTACGAATCCCATGGTGTGCCCAGGAAGAGGAGTTAAAGTGCAAATTTATCAAATCCTTTTATTTTTAGCAAGCTTGTTTTTCCTCTTTCTGTGGATAAATACACTCTAAATTATTTCCTATTACGGCGTCAACAGAAGATAATCATTACCATTGCCGAGTCATGCAAGAGTATTAGATGACAAGGTAATCCAGAAGATGGTCTCCCTAAAATTGAGTAATGAAGTGGATGTCCCTGACAGTAGACCCTAAATATCTGATTTATGAAGAGTGATGTAAATTTAAAAATCTAATATGTTGGCTTGTGAGTTGTTTGCTGCTTTGTTTTGTTTTGGTTGTTTTGTTTTTTCTTTTAGGAAGGACTGATTTAAACTCCTGAATGCAAAAGAAGGTGAAAAGACTAGAATTCCACACCTCACTTTCTTACAGGTAAAAGGACTTAATATTCTCTGTTATTAAGGAATAATGCATTTATTTTTCTAGTATTGATTTTTTTTTATGGGGAATTCAGTGGCATAAATACTAAACCTAGGCTCAGTCACTGAAACAGGAAATCAGAAAATATCTGAACTAGCAAGTGACATAAGTCTCAAGAAATGGGAGGAGATCCAAAGGATCACAATGACCTCTTTTATGGACTCCACTGAAGATGAGGAATGGGGAATAACACACATGAATAAAAGATGAATGCTGAAATTCGCTGAAGGCAGTTCTGCAGCTAATTGTCTTAGGAAGGAAAATAAAAGTTGGAGGGAGAGTGTTCATTGCTATTTTTGTTTGTTTATATATGTGAGAAAACAGAACAGTAGATGTCTGTGGAACTGTAGTAAAAGCCTGTACTGGTTGTCACAGTGTGAACGGTGGACTCGTGGTGGTTCGTTAGTGTGATCTCAAAGTGCAAAACACAGGCAACTCACACCTTTATTTTTTGGCCATAAGAAACAGAGAAGAGTGAGAAGAGAAAGGGAAAAATTGAAGAGGGAAAAGGGGAAGAGGTCCTCTAGATACCAACAATGTGAAAGTCCCAAAGATGTCTCTCTGGTCCCCAGGTCCAGTCCTGCTAGTGGTCACGTTCTTGTTGTTGCAGCCTTCTTTCTTCTTGTTGCTGGAAGGGACCTCTTCTATTGTAGTGAAGTGTAGAGACGAAGTTGAGAGCTCAAGCTCTTGAGGCTCCAAAGCTCTTGGTGTTCTTGGTGCTCTTGAGCTCTCGAGGCTCCAAAGCTCTTGGTGTTCTTGGTACTCTTGAGCTCTCGAACTCTTGAACTCTCACCTGTTCCCAGAGAGATATCTTTTATATTTGACTTCACACCTGCCAATGACCAAACTCCCCTCTCTGTCCCTTGAGCCCCCCATGATGTAAGATTTACATGCATGCTCAAGGAGGAGTGACCAAAGTGTGGTCTGGGCCTAAGGAGATGTGCCAAAGACGTGGTCTGCCTTGGAGGCAGGCAGCCTGCGACCAGGAAGTGTGTGTTGGTATTATAATGATATTAGAATGAGCAAAGTTCACTTGAGTCCATGGTTTCCTTAACAATGCCCAAACATCTCTCTCTTATGACAGCAGCTCCATTCTTTGATTCCAAGATAATGGTCTTAAACAGTGGAACCATCCATCACAGGTGGCAGGCACGGACTGGTGGTACCAAGCCAGTTTCTTCCCACAAAGTCTTGCATCTATACCGGATTCCATTTCTCGTGGCAGGCCTGAATAGGCCAAAATAGGCTTATACATGTCCCGGCTTGCCCAGACATATTTTTCTGCTCTCCCTCCTTCTGCTTTGGGAGAAGCAACCACAGGAAAGAGGACAAAGAACCTGGAGCCACTGAGACTAAGTACTCTGGCTTGCCCAGACTTGTTTTGCTCCTATGGTAAACAAGGTTTAACACCTCCACGCATTTGGCCTGCATAGTCGGCGTGACACCGTGCCCAGACTGCACACCACAAGGGATCCTGCCTGCACCTGGAAGCCTTCTGCCCAGACGGAAGCCCTGGAGATAACACAAATCATCCAGATAGCCAGGAACAGGTCAGAGATCGTCTGCCTCCTTTCCCCAGAAGCCTGGTGAAACTCTAAAGCCTCTGACGGCTACCAACAGCAACCCCGCTACAAGCCTTGGGTACTGTCAGATACATTTTGTGAGTAAATACCGAAAGCCTCTTGTAATTATTGATTGCCTTCTGCCCTAAGCAGAAAGTTGCTCCTTGTGTCCATCTAGTGAGCAAGCGGTGTACTGGCCGCAAGCCTTCTCTTCCAGTTTAAATCGAGTTCAATTAATGTTTATATCTTATTTCTGGATCCTATTATAGCCTGTATATAGTTTCCATAATGTTGCAAAGAGTCTATTATTATTATTATTATTAAATGGTGATCGGGGTGATGCAAGTTCTGAATATTTAATATTAATAAACTATATGTTAATATTTTAAAATATCGTCTCGCAGTAATTAATTATCCCTATCCCATTACAGGCAGATGTATCTCATCATCAACTCAATCTGAAATAAGTAAGGTTCATCTACTTAAAACACAGTGGTACCTTCTGCTTCTTTTTCCTGTAATGCCCCAGCTTACTGATTATTGGTGCACCATAATCAAGCTCCCTTAAACCACCAGGTGATTCTCTCAAAGAACTCTCCAGAATGTATTTTGGGAATTGTAGCCCAGATGGAGTGCGTATTTAAGAGTGGACAGTATGTTGGGCCAGTTTCTTTGTTTTGGAGGTTCTTTTGCTTCAGTGTGCTGGTTTGAGGCTTGTTAGAATATTTTAATGAAAGAAATTAGATCATTGGTTGTGAAAAGAAAATAATTATGAAGTCTATATCATTCATTGGTTTGCTGAGAGGGATAAAAAGCCAAAATGTAAATAATCTGGGCAGTCTGGTCTGTGTTGCTAGATCTCTTTACTTCCTCTTAACTCCACTCTAATATCTTTCCATTAATCTCGGCTAATAGAAAACATCATAGGCTTTGCCAGTTGTTTTGTGTGTCTGTCTGGGAAAGGAGAAGGTCAAAGAGAGGAGTAGCTTTGAGCCCCTTCTGGGCAGTTTCTTTGTCCAGGAGGGATTTTGGATTTCTATATTATTTGTATATAACTGTAAATACTTGGAATATATTGTGAAATGTATTGTGTATATATGCTTGTAAATTTTGCTTTGCTGTAAATATAGCTTCATCTTACGTCCAAGCTGTCTGAGTTAGTCTGGTTAACGCCAATAGTGTTTGGGGGAGAAGTTCCTGACCCACCGCATTTAGAGAGGAGTGGGGGATGAGATAGATAAACATAGGGACTCCAAGGTCAGAGAGGAAGTAGCAGGGGAGGCATGTCAGAGAAGCAAATTCTCCTACAGGTTGTGGTAAGATGGCAGATTTGAACCCCTACAGCTCATGGAGATCAACAGTGGAGCAGAATCCCACTTGCAGCTCTTGAAGATCCCCACAGCAGTGCAGAAGACTGTTCCTGAAGAAGATCATGACTCTGAGGGAAGCCAGTGCTGAAGTGATCCATCACCGGGAAGAGTGAGGTCATGGAAGGAACACATATTAATTGGAAAATTTCATGGAAAATTCTTTCCTGTGAGGACACCACATAGGCAGAGGATAGGACTGTGAGGAGTTTGTCCCAAGGAAGTTACAGCAAGGACAACATTGGAATGAATTGGAACTGACATCATTCCCTGCACACCTCTGCCACTGTGGGGAAGAGGTGGACAAGTGGGGAGCAGACCTTGGCCCAGAAAAAAGAAGGGGCAGGGGAATGCTGTACTTAGGATCCACTCATATTTATCACTGTCCTACCCTGATTCAATTAGTAAATTGATGGTGGGTTTGTTTTTTAAATTGATATAGGTTCTCCAGTTCAGGTCTGTCTTTTGCCTATAAGCATAATTGGTGAGTGAGTTCTTCCTTTCTTTGTCTCCACTCTATTTTTCTTGTCCTCTTCCTTCCACCAGAGGCAAGTAAGAGTGAAGAGGCAGCTGTATAGTGTTGCCAGCTGTGTGGGCTTAAACCACAATACCATAACATTATACACAACTGAAATAATATGAATACAACTTGAGATTAAATCATTTTTATTTCCACAACAGGAGAGGGGAAAAAAAACAAAACAAAAGGAACATTTTATAAAAAAGAAAAGAAAATTTTGTAGAGAAGTAAAAATCCTTGGTCTATGCATGACTTACAAGCTGCACAATATTTATGACACTTTTTGGAAATTTTCTGTGGTAAATAATAACGTAACATCAGTTTCCTAACTCACAGCACAAAATATCAACTAATGTAAGAAAGTTTTCATACTCTGACCAGGCAGGCTTTTTGGCCAAAATGTGAAATTATCTCTAGTTCTATAATTTTTCTACTATTTTGATGTGACATATTTGAATTATTTCTAATTTCAAAGGAATGAAATTGCAGGCATTAGTGACTCCAATGCTTTGCAAGCATACAAAAGTGTGCAAAAAAAGGCACAGTATATGCTACTTTGAATATTCCCTACCCATACGAACTGACCATGCAGTATGCTGACTTATCCCCAATTCTGAAATAATTATTCTAAGTAGATTTGCAGAAGAATGGAAAAGGGCCAATGTAAATAATTTTTGTTCCTAGTAGCACAGTTTCTCTTAGTTGTTGTAATGTCCCGTTCAGACTGAGCTCAGACATCCTAGGGAATTACTGCAGCAGAATAATGGGATATGTCAGTTAATTTCTGCCTTAATTGATAGCTCATCATATGGGTTTCATTAGAGTAACCCTAAGGAACTTTGGTGGAATGAAGGCTGGTGAAACAGTAAAATTTTTGACTTTTTTTCTCCCACATAATATGTTGCAGAGGTTACCAATGGGATTTGCTACTATGGTGTGTAAGGCAATCTGGAGAAAGAGTCCTGTCATCTTTGATATGTTATGTGCTCCAAATTGAATATTCAAAGAGCCTGTTGGCATTGTCAATCAGTAAAAATAGTATCTTTTTTCTTCTGTTTGGAGCTTTAATTTCTTTTGGATCATAAAAGACTCCTAATGTTCTTTCCTACAAATTCTGTCTTTACATTCATAAATCTACATAGACTGAGCAGAGTGAATTTTGCTACATCAGGAAAAAGGTGAATTGCTTGTCCTTGAAACACTACTTTTTTTTTTTTTAAATGTCTTTTCTTTCTTTTTTTCTTGTTTGCCTGCAGAGACAATAGTGTCACTTTGTGAAGACACTACAAAAGAGATATTTTCAGGAGGCATCTTGTCATCTACAAGTAGAAGGATTCATGACTATTTTAGCTTCAGGTCAGTGTGTCTTTTTTGAAACTCCTAAAATATCAAATACAAGTACATCTCCATAAATTACCTACCAGGATATCACATGCATCTTTTCCACATCAACATCAGGTAATCTGAAAATTTTCCTACTTTTAAAATAATTTCCCAGTTATGCAGTTTGAAAGGAAAGTGACATACAGGGCAATAGTTATTTTTGCATTAGTGCAATTTTCCTTGAAGGCAATGGAAGTTATGCCCTCCTATACCAAAGCCAAATTTGACCCATAGTCTTTAGTAATTTTGATTATTAAAATATTCTTGTCAGCAATGAGAGATCCTCAAATTATTTAGACTACCAAATTTTCTTTTTTAAAGCAACAGATGCAGTATAATTGAATTTTAAAGATTTAAGCAAACATATTTACTTCTTTCTGGGTTCCAACATGATCTTTTATGTGTGCTTCTGACTGCACTGACAAATTTAAGCTTTTTTTTTTTTTTCCCCCCCACTTGCAGAAGAGGTCTTAAACTGGGAAGAAAGGGGAATACTTTATTTAATGATGATATAATCTCCTGCCAGTTATTAACTGCAGTTTGTATGCAAGGCTTGTATAGAACTGTTGAGCAATCAAGGATTTGCTGGGTGTAGGCTAACTGTTTAGCTTACCATGGGACAGAAATGCAAGGTGATTTAGTACGCTTCAAGACCAAGGTAATTTTCAATCAGCAGGTGTTTGTATTAAATGAAGATCTCCAAAGCTGGCTTGCCAAACTGCCAAAATAAGACAGCCCTGTTTTGGCTAAAACTGATGAAGTAAAGCTAAAGTAACATAAACACCCAGCTTTGAAACAGATCTTGCAGGCTATAGTGCCTGAGCAAAGACCTTTGCCTAATTAACTCTAATTAATGGTATGCTGATGGGCCAAATGGAGTGCATACTAAACATGTGACTATGTTGTTCAACTATCCACCTAAATCATGCTAAACACCTAGAAGGCGAGGATATCCAGTAATAGGGTATAAAACCCAGGACAGGAACGTTTTGCAGTGTGCAGGTCTGATGGTTTGGGAGTTACACCTCTCCCCTTTTATAAAATCACCCAGAAAAGACTCAGCCAGCTGGAAGTTAAGGAACGAAGCTATATTTACAGCTTAGCACAATACACAAGCATATATATACACACAATAGACATGAATGTTTACAGAAATATACAAGTTAAAGGTAATACAGAAACACAA
>VWYK01119742.1:28243-47600 GCA_013399775.1 Semnornis frantzii
TGTTAACTGCATATCCCATTGGAAATTTTCATATTTGTGAATATTTGCAATTTTGACAACTTGTCTCACTATAGATATGATTCTTTGGCCATGCGACCTGTAACTAGGAGGTTAGAAATGGAATGCCTTGGCAGCAGACACAGCAAATTTCAGCAACTTGGCATCAACAAACTTCTTGCAAACTATACTGAGAAGCTATTACATGAACTGTCTATTTTTTATTTCCTACCACTGGGAAAGAATCCAGACCTTATCAAAACTAACTCAATGTGATTATTCTAATGCAGAAGTAGTGAAGAAATTAGGATACCTTATAAGTTCCTTCATTGACTTATTTATCATTCCAAAGCTTTATTGTTGTCTCATAAGACCATTTATCACTCAGCTTCACCTAGTGAAAATCAGGTGTACACCTTGCTGACCAGATACACTGCTCAACAAGCAAATTTTAAGTATACCTATGTGTACCACTTCAGGTAAACACCCTTTACTTTTGTATCCGAGTATGCCAAAAGCAGTCATTTATTCTCACAAGTTATCAACCCAGCCTATAATAGGAAGTACCACTGATATACCATTATACTGACATACTAATGCAGAAAGAAAATTCGTATAAAACTCATCATGGGTCATAGAGACAAACTACTGCACAGCAGTTTCTCTTTGTGACAACTGTCTTTGCATTAGGCAACTGTTTTTTTTCTTTTTCTTTCTTTTTAAAGAATCAGTCTCTGTAAACTGGTGTGGAGAAAGCATAAGACAATTGTATTTTTTCTTTTGCTTCACTTTATTTTCTTTTTGTTCCTCAAATAAAGCTCAAATCAGGGTGAGAAGTATTGCCATTTTTTGTTATCCGAGTCAAACTTCCGAAGAGTCCCTATTAAGAGGATGGCTTCTTCTAAATTGTCCACTTCCTATGCAGGAGCCCAACAAAGCCAGTGTAGAAACCCTGCTGGAGAGGAAGCTACTCAGCAGCTCCTCAGGCTTCCTACTGGTGTTAATAACTCAAGACAGCAGGTGCAGCTGTCGTGAGAGAACTACACAGCTTGGATACGTAGTGAGACATAAGAAATCTGGTGTTCTTAAAGCTGCTGAAAGACCCAGAGCATGTTATTTCCCCTTATGGCAAATGTGAACATTAATAGGAGACAAAATAGAGATTTCTAAACTAATTTGAAATTATTTATTAAAAACAATACTTGAGTTTGCACAGACTCTTTTTTATACCCTGAGTTCGAAAAGCTTTTCCTCAAATTTTAGTTTAAATTTACACTGATGAAACAGAGTGAAGCTTCTTATGTTTTACATTGGTGTAACTGATATTAGCATCAAGCCCATTGTCTTCATTGTAAGCAAGTCATAAACGGCCATTCTTCATAGTCATAAAATGATACATTGATATTGGTAGAAAAAGTGGTCTCCTGGCACAATCATTACTTTTTCCATTTTCTGTAGACAAACAAACCCATAAAACAGAACTGACAGATGTTATAACCCAAGAAAATGAAAGAGAAAACCCCACAGTACAGAAGAACTGAAGAAATTCCAAATGAAATCATACTATAACAACCTCCTGAAATACGCTTGTTTCTATTCCAAGATCTGGAAAATGTAAAAGCCATAGAAAAAATTTATTTCAATTACTGTCCTTGCTAGATCAGGGTGATGCCAATTGTAGCCAAAAGATCCCAGAATACTTGTTCATGATGTGCAATAAAGTTTACTTCTATTTGAAATGCATCATGCTTGTATAAATCAATCCATATCAATGTCTTCAGATTTTTTTAATGAACTCTAATTTCCTGTGGGGTTTTTGGGTTTGTTTTTTTTTTTTTTTAACAATAGCGTTCTATGTGTTTTAATTACACTCATTACTGTCCACATCAAAACTAGAAAGTTACACATTTCCAAACACTGTGCCAGAGCATGTTGTGATTTAAAATTAATTTAAAAATAACTAAAAATCTCAGGAACTGAAAGTTTTATTCTTTCTTGAAACTACGACCTCAGATTCAGTCTCAGCCACATCTGACTGTAACTGGAAACCTCTGAAGTATCAGCACTCAGGCTGAAGCCACTCTCAATCCAGACTGAGGGGGAGGGGAAAAAAAAAAGCTGTTCTTTGAAAATAAGCCTTTTCACAGACATATGCGCAGGCTAGAGAGATTTGCCAGATTCTCTGATTTGAGAGTGGTTTCAAATATAGAGATCTCAAAGGCCTTACTTAATAGATACTGTGGCTTAGGCTGAAGTTGAAAGTGCTGGTTTCAACATTCCTAGAGGTGTTCAGAATTAATAATGGATTGCACTGAACGAAACACAAACAGCACACAAAATTCCTCACGTTGGCAAAGAGGTTTTCCTACTTTTTCCCTCTCCTGGAGCATGTGTAGCTAAAGGAAACAAATGTAACTCATACTCCTATCAATGAATTAGTGCCCCATAACTTAACAGCACCAAGCCTCATTAGTAAAGCTGAAAGCTGACTTTCAGTAGTTTAAACTGTTCTTTGCACTGAGCACTGAAGTTCTATAATTTTCTGACTCTGAGTGTCTTCACATTCCACTGCTGAATCTGATATTTTGAATATAATGTGTATACAATATATGTACATACATTTCTATTTGCCCATACTTGTACACCTCTCTTCCAATCCTTCTGTTGACTTAACTATTTATTTTAGTAGTAGCAGTAATTGGAAAATAATACAGAAATATAATTCCAAATACAGAACTAACCCATCTAACTGTCTCATGCTTGTGAATTGAAGCATAAAACAAACACAAAACCTTTCCAAGCAAACTGCATGTAGAGCTATTGTAAGGTTCAATTAATGTTTATCAAGTGGCTTAGGATGCTGAATAAGTTGATGATAAGCACAGGAGAAATAGTGCATACATGTTTATGTGTGTCTAAAATCTCTCTCTGTAGTTTTAGACTTGATATGTTCTGGATGTGTTGCAATAATCCAGGACGACAAAGGAGCCATAAACCTGACTTAACTAACCAGTTAAGCTACCTTTAGCAGGTTCTTTGTATCCTTGTAGTGGGTGCTTTGGCTTATTGGATTAATTCAAAGCAGTTGGAAGGTGCAGTATGAAGTAGGCGAGATCCCTTAGAGCTTGATCCCCAGCAAATTGACACCAGTAATAAGATTTCCATTTGTCTTAAATTGCTGATCATAATTATTCTAATTTAATGCCTTTTCTCTTTGCACTTTAGTATATAGCGCCTATCTGAAAAACTGATTGTTAGCCCTTTTTCTATGTAGTAGAAATTTCTGTGTGAGTGTTCCATGGCACAATGTGTTTACTTTTTCCTGAAAATACTAAACAGGCAGCATAAGCTACAGTGATTTTTAAAGATAAACACAAAAGTATACTCATGCTGTTAATGGCTTTTCTGCAACAAGATTCTGAGTCGTATCATTAGTTGCTTTCAATGACTGGTGCTGCCTGAGTAATTCTCTGTTGCTGATGACATATCTTGATTGAGTTGGGGTTTGTGGCAGTGTCAATGATGAATTCCTAATCTCTTCACTCTAGTTTATGTTCTTTCTTATTCTCTCTAAGTCTCACGGCTGTGAAAATGCCCTTTGCACAGGTCTGCCGAAAGCTTAGTGAAGCTGACACTGTCACATCCACTTCCTCTTCCTAATTACTGGAATCAAGAAAACTTCTTTGGAATAGCATAAACATTGTAAAAGATAAGCAAGCAGAAATGATGAGACTTCTATTCTGCTCAAGTTTCCATAAATTCAAAAATCCTTATGGTATTTCTTTGGTTTTTTGTGGTTTTTTTTTTTTTTTTTTGTTTTGTTTTTTTTTTTAATATGTTTGTGGTTTGGTTTGTTTTGTTTTGCTTTCTGGAGATATTTAATGATAGCACCCAGGCTCTGAAACCTCACCTCTAACATGTTTTTCTTACACACATCACCTTAAATCCCCATAGCCTTTTCACTTTCTTGCTGCTGTTTTGATATCCCACCTCTGCACCAAAATTGAAGCTGCCAAGCTTGGATTTCTATAGCATTTGTTAATGTAACTATGTACACCAGTTCTCATTCTTAAAATTTCATTTAGAAGCTAAATCCAATCTTCATAATGTTACTGATTTAAAGATTTTTATATATACTGTCCTGGGTTTAAAGAAAAACTGACAGAATAAAGTTCTCAAACGAATTGGAGAAAAAACACAGAATTGTATTTGGAGAGAATTTGCAGATAGAAATTACAAGGCAGATACAGAATCCATAAGCGAGCCCCCTTGAATTTTCCCCCATCCCAAAACTAAATCTATCATCCCCAGTGCTCCAATCCTCCCCCCCATGCTTCTGCCATCCAAGAGGCCTAAGCACAGCCTCTGCAGGCCCCAACCAGGCCTAACCTTACATGTTTGTCCGATAATGTAGCTCCTGCCCGGCTGGAGGGGGAGGAAAAGAGAACGAACTGGCCTTGCCGTGAGCTTATGAAGAGATAGCAGAATTGTGGGATTGAATAACAATCTTCAAGTCCCAAGAGGACTTTCTTAACCCCATAATTCCCAACCTGGGACATATACATATGAAAAATGAAGGTACAAGACACCGTATGTATGGGTAAATGCTACAGAAAGGCCGGATTACTGCCTGGCAGTGTTACACTTTTAAAAACAGTGGTGTTTTGGTTTAGTTCTGGGCACTTGATCATCTGTCAGTCAAAAACCCTGTTATACATGAATCTTATGTCAGATCAATATTTGACAAGCTTTTTGACTGGTAGGACAAATTGTTAGACATGGATGCAGTGTCACATCCATGTATAACAAGGCCCATGTAGAACAGCTGACAGTGACAGGATCCTGTCATTCATACATTATCATAAGAGTTAGAGCAGCTCATACGTAACTACATCAGAGCTGGAATTTCATCTGTAACTCTAACCAAACCTCATTGAAACTTCAGGTTATACAGACAGGAATTACAGACTGTTTGTGCTTTTTAGTTCACTATCACTGAAATTGTTGGGGATTTTTCCTCCCCTACAATCTTTGCACTATAGCAATATCCATGTTCTACTTTCCCCCTATTTAAGACTTGGAGAAGTATAAGATTTATGTTAGTGTCCTTAAGCAGTGAAACAGCCTACAAAGTACACCAACGCCTGGTAAAATAGGAGGGGTAGTAGGGGTAGTGCCAAGAACTGAAAGGAACAGGAAAGGAATGTGTGTATATTACACATTTTTCAACCCCAAGATGACCATGAAAGCACCCAAAAAACATGTATAAAAGTCTTCAGCTGCACAGAAGCATTAACTTATGGAATATTTATTTGGAGTTGTAGCTCATTCTCTAGATTCACCTTTAAAGGCACCAGTTTGGTGAAACAATTTCTGAAAAAATGTCAGAGGTACAGCTTTGAAGCATTGTCTGGTAGTAATGTCCATTTTTATCTGTCTAATTATGCTGTGTGGAAAGCAGTTCAGAGTCTTGATTTGGATGGAAAGCAGTTCAGAATCTTGATCTGAACAGAGCTGAAGATCTTCCAACTAAAAAGCAATGACAGATGCTGGAGGAAGCACAGCATTTCAGAGAGTCATTCACTGTGAAGAGAGAATCTGAGTTTTAAAGAGAGAAACAGACATACCTAGATCTGTAAAAAGAAGAAATGAAGGAGGCTGTTGGAGTGATTAGCTTGCCTAAAGATAGGTTATTTCCTGTTACATGAGATACTCTAATACACTTGAGATATAACGGTAGAGCTGAGAGCCAACACAAGGGATTCCTTAGTAATCCCTTGTGTTCTTTCTGACACATCTGAAGACAAGGAGTACCCTATGTATCTGCAGTGGTTCTGGATTATTCTACTGAGTCAGGTGAACTACACCCTGACTCTGCTTTCATTTGTCTGCGTGAATCTTTTTCCACATTACCTGTTACCATGACAACTTATCAAGGACTGTCTTCTTTCTCTGAACACAGACTTAGTCCAGGCTGCTGACATTTTCATCATACTGTTAATAAGTAAAACCTACAGTGACACTGTATTCGAGGGAGATGCTTTCCCAGTATGTGTGCACCCCACACATACAAAATCTTTTTCTATCATTAATGTCCTATTAGGTGTTGTAGCTTTAAATCTGGCCGCCTTAAAGTAGGTATTTTTATCACTGAGGCAGGACTAGTTATTTCATGTTCCAGGTATTTTGAAAAATCCTACAAAGAACTTGTTGATTTGTTTGTTTTTCTGGTGGTAAAGTGCATTGACTTTCAGACTGGGAAAAAAAATAAAACTTCATCTGCTCACAATAATAGTACAAACGCAGATTTGGATGAGAGATGAAGTATACTTTATCCAAACAATATTGTTAAGCATCTTCAAGTGGATAAGTGATACTTTTGGTGGAAGAAATAAGACAATTCTTCTTTTGTAAAGTGAGTTGTTCTGAGGGTCACGATCTGAGTTTCTTCTGTCTCTGTTCTGTGTTTTCATACTAGGTTCTACACATATTAGGTTCTACACCAGATTTCATCTATGTTTTATTGCATTTAAATGACAACTGACTATACAGAGTTTCCTGGCATGAAGAGTTTTTACCAAAATTGATTTGGGATATAGTCCTTATTTTGGTCAGCACTGTCAGGAAATTCTATGGAGCATCTCTGAATAACCATCGAAGTCAAACTTACTAAGTCCCCGATTGTACAAAAAGGCATAGATAGGGAAGATCTATACCAAAGCAAACTAGCTCTGAATGGATGAACTATATACATTTGATGACTCAGCATTATGACATGACTGAAGGAGCATTAGGTAATAAAAATGCTGTGATTCCACAAAGAAATGTGGGACCTTTCCTCTGTGACTCTGTGAATGTCAAGCCCAGATTAATTTGTTTTCATATCTCTCTATCTTTGGAGGGGGCAGGGGGGAGGTGGAGTGGGAAGAGGCAATGAGTTAACCTGCTAAACATAATTTTGCTGAAGAGAGACCTACATTTCTTTTCAGGATTACTTTACAGTAGCAGCATACTCCCATACCCATATTTCTGCATGCTATACAGTTTAACATATTCATTTTATTATCCTATTAAATTGTGGAATATACACTGACAAACCTGTTTTCAGTACCGTACCTTGTACTTCTTCTGTTTGCTGACAGTATATTCTATTTTAGTAGTTGGTTATGAATTGCCTTAAGTCATCTAAGCTGCATGATCCAAAGGTGTTCATATTTCTTTCCTTCCCTCATGGCAAAGAACTACTTTCCTTTCACAGACTTTTTTTTTTTTTTAATTATAATTAGTCTAGAGGCTTGCCTCTTCACTCATTCATCATTCTCTACTATTAGTCTTATCACTCCGTAGGGTTTGAGAGAATTGGCTAGTAACATCACTAGTAACTCAAGTTTGAAATAAGGCTATCAAAACAGATAGGTCTACATGTCAATGCGTTGGACAAAGTGTAATTGTAAAGAATGGGGCAAAGTGATAATGAAAGGAAAAGCTTCCACCTCTGGGAAACCTGCTGTGCTTCTCTTAATTTTCCCTACTTCTACAGGCAATTTTCTGTTGCTCAACCATCAGAAGACAAAACCAATTATAAGAAATTTCAATGAATCATTTAATTAATGTCCTATGCTGGTTATTATATCAAATATCCATTTACAGTATTTTGGAGTAAGCACTATGTTTACAGTTCTAAGCTCTGATATATGAATCTAATTCTGAATTGACTTCAGACTGTCTAGAAATAAATTGTCACTGTCTAGTTCAGGCTTTTTCATATTAGCTGTTCTGTTGTCAGGATCTGCAACTTCTAATATCAGCAAAGAACAAGGCGATAGGAATATGGGGCCTAGAAAGTTTTTCTCTCTGGTTTTGTGGAAAGAAAATACAAGAAGCAAGTTGCTCTTAAAATACATTGTTATTTTGTGCTGCATTTTAACATATTCCAGAGTGCTCCAAGAGTGCCTTTAAATAATTGAAATGTTATTAATGAACATGATAAAAATGATAATATCACAGGTACTTGCAAATAATTAAAATATTACTAAACTAATGCAAGGTATTACACAGTCTTAGGAAATCAACTTTCAGATCACAAAACCACTTCAGATCTTCTGAAATTTAAGCAACTTAATCTAACAAGAAATTCCACTTCTAAGTTGTTTGATTTTGAATAATTAAAGAATCTGAACAACTTTGGAATCCTGAATGAAAACCCATAGTTGCAGAAAACTAATACATTAGCTCATCCAACACATTTATAGCCTATATCTTCCAAACAACCACAGAAGGCTTGACAAATGAGTTCTCTTTGGTGGTTTTGGGGTTTTTTTTTCCTTGCTTCTGATTTTAAGATCATATATTCTTTAGTCATATTCAAAGAAAGGGATTCACATCACTAAAAATATGTAAAATTTAAATGGTTACATTTAAGCTAGACTTCACTTAGAAAGAGTAGTTGTCATTTCTGAGGTGTGAATCTTCTGAACAAATGCATACAAGCTGAGATAAATGTACCTTACAAGTAATTACTTTTCTCTGTTGACTCTACAGAGATTCCAAGATGATTGACCAAGATGGCCAAACTAAGTTCTTCTCAGAATCAGAGCACCACAACACACTGAAAATTAAAACTACAGGATCACATAAGAATAGAATTTGGTACTTAGGGTTGTTGTAAGAGAAAGGTATATCTTATGATTATGCTGATCAAGACAATTCCCAGAATCAGTCATTTATGAACATGCCTGAACACTTGTTCTTTGGTGTGTTATGAGCATCTCATTCAATGCTTCTCAATAGGCTGGGTTACATTTTCCTCCAAACTACTGAATTTCTGATTGTTTTGGGTTTTTTTTTTCTGGATTCTGACAACCATTCATAGATTTACAATAACTCTTCCTCAATACACTAATTCAGAGATTGCCTCCACATAAACCTAGACATATTTATTGGAATGGAAATATGAGCTTGAGGAGGTCTAGAACTTGTGTCTCTTGCTTGGTGATGACTGCTGCAACCACTTAGCTACTAAGCAGAAATTAAGCAGAAGCAAGCAGCTGCTCCACAACCAGTTGTGTTTTGAAAAACCTGTATTGCTGTGTGGTTTTCATACTCCAGGCCTATTTTTTGTCTGTGAGACCTGCTCCAAGCACTTTGGTGAGTTTAGGTCACTGTCCCTGGAGGTGTTCTAAAAACATTTAGACATGGCACTTCAAGACATGGTTTAATGTCTATGGTAGTGTTACATCAGCAGTTGAACTTGATGACCTTAGAGGTCTTTTCCAAACAAAATTCTTTGATTCCATGGTTATCTTCTCTTACAAGAAAATGAAGGAAGCTAAACGTCTAGTTGCAGCTAGGTGCACTAACAATGCACCTCTGTGTATGCATGAAAACTGCAGGTTATTTCACATGGCTCATATCTCTATTAGATAATTAGATGAGCCCATAACTGACATTCAGTTCAGTATTAATAGCAATATTAGCTAAAATCTTTAATTGCCCAAAAGAAGATGCTTGACTCCAGACTGCCTATGGGGAATGGTGCTCAGCCTCTCCTAATTCTTAAACAGATCTGGGAATTGTATGGGAGAGTGCTAATATAATATCATTGAGGTACTAGCTATTATTTAAGCTTATTATTAACTAACAATAATTAGTTAAGAATAAGTAATTTAAACAAATATATCATGTCTAGATCATGTCAGGATACCAAAGGAAAGTTTATAGTAAAGTGAAGAAACTATTGAATGCAGAGACTTGTGCAGTTAGGTGGTTCCTAAATGCAATTTTATAAGATGTTACATTGCATTTAAAACTAGGTTGTTTGAACTACTTTTTGCTGGACAGCAAACTCTCCTCCAAAATCTTAAAAAAAAAATTCAAATTTCACCAGTAAACCTAGATTTTTTAATTCAGTTATTCCATCCCCAAGGGAAATATTAGGGCACAACTATCAGGAAGCATGAAACTGACAAATAGCCAAGAAGGACTTGTTAAAAGTCATTTATGAGCTTAAGTCTTATCAGAAGTCAATTGTTCCTTGACTGCTAAGTCATTCCATTTGGCTACAGCGCAGATAAAAGTGGGATTTGTTCCTACTCCATTTTGAGAAAGAGAATATAGGAAAAAAGAGAGATCAGTGGGAGGAGAGGAAGAGAAATTAAATACTGAGATTAGAAGACTCAGTATAATGCTACAGTCTATCTGTCAAATATGGAGAGCCTTAATTAGTAAGTCATCTGTAACATAAAAGCATAGTTTATAGGATTATGAGATGATTGTATTAGTATCTGTTATTCCTTATTCTGTGTCTGTCCGATTTACTTAGATGACAAGCTCTTGGGAAATGACATTGTCTTTAGGAACTACCATGATGAATATGAATAACAATGTTTTCATACATGAACATTCTAGGACAACAATGTGTGCATTGGTATGATTAGATACTAAAGACAGAAGGCTATTCAAAGTAATCTGAATGAATGTATTCATTTTAGAATACATTCACCACTCATTCACCACTATCAGGCAAGCTCTCAGACACATGGAAAAATCTTGGGTTTAGGTCCCGTTTACACCTACAATCAAATTTACTGTCATTTACTGTGCTGGTTTGAGCTAATTGGAATATTTTTAATAGAGAAAATTATACTGTAGGCTGTGAAGGTAAAACCGTGGTGATGTCCACTTCACTCATAGGCTTGCTGCGATGTTTAGGTATAAGAAAACCAAAACAAAGAAGATAAGAGAGTCTCTCGAGTGGGCAGTCTGGGTCACAAGGCACTTGCTGGCTGCTTGGGTCTTGGGCTAGCAGCTCCTCGGGTACGGCTTCTTGGGCTCTCTAGCAGCTCTGGCTTCTCCTCTTGGCTGAATAACTTCACTAACCACTTTTCTTCTAANGAGAATCTAGTCTGGGTCATTTTAAAGTGGGGGGGGGGCAGGGAAATCCCAAACCGTCACATTTACATCCAAAAAAGATAATTGTATGCAGTGGTGCTCCAAATTCCTTTTATGCCAACACAGAGATCTAAGGTAATTTATACCATTTAGAATGCTCAATATCCAACTGAAAAGGATTTCCAAGTAACAGAATCTGAGACAGCATCCCTCAAAATTCTCCTACAAGCATTGCACTGAATTACATCTGAGGGTGATTTGGTTGGGGCAAATAATTGGCTGAGGCTGGAATTATAAAAATATAGTTACTTTTATTTTCCAAAAAGCTTGTTCCAAAACTATGTACAAAACTAGTGGATTTTTTTCTTAAAGATTCTAATTTGGTCAGGAATCTTCACGAGGATACTTATGGGCAATTTTAGTAATTTAGGAAAGGCAGAAAATGGAAAAAGCTAAGCTACAAGGCAGCTTTATCCCACTGATCAATCAGGCTGAGCAGAGAGCCTAGGGAACAGCAGATTTTACTCATGGAGGTGAAGTAGGAATTTAGAGATGGTCCTTGCTGAATCTTTGTGGCAGCCTCTGAAACTGCAAGTTATAATCCAGTCGTGGATCCACACAGCGTTAAGTCCAATGCAAATAAAACTTAACAAAGTCCAAAGTGTCTGTAGGCACAGCTTGCATGAGGCAAAGATCGTGGAAAGGTGCTGCCTTAGCAGTGCAGGGAAAAAAAGCTAAACTGCTGCCATTGTTCCTACGAACAGCAATAGTTTACAGCAAAGACAAAGGCAGGGTCCGTCCATCAGGAAGCCAGAATGTGGTGGTCTGAGAGAAGCCAGGTCTGGGTGCCACTGGCAGCTCTCTCTCGAATGGACCTAAAGATTTGGCTGACTTGCACACCTTGGAGAGGAGTGGAATGAAATGTGCAAGAGCAGCAGTAGAGAGGAACTGCACAGAACAGTGCGAAAGTGGGGACCACGTGCACTTTTTTCCTCACTTTGTCTATAATCTTCCTAGACAATGTGTCCAATGCCAAATATATGCTGGGTGCAAAGAATCCAGCCAATCACCAGCCAATTCCAGTGAGGGCTTTCCCATGAGTCAGTACACATGTGGAAAAGGGCACTTTTTGCTGTTCCCCCTTCTATCCCACAAGCAGGGTGAAAGCGGTTTTGTGCCTTCTTCCCCCATTCAAACCTCTGGAGACAGAGAGGGGGGAGAAGGGATTTTGGAGTGCCCTGCCAGAGAGAGTTCTGGAAAGATTAAGACAGGAGAATTTTTTTTTATTTTATTTTTTTTTTAATGAATATGAAATACAGATTATAAAGTAAATACTTATTAGAGTTGTGTAAAACCTTGGAGGAAGTGTGACAATATCATTGCTTCTTCCTTTATCTTCAGAGTTGTAAACATTTTTCAGAAATAACATTCCACATCTGACAAGGGGAATAGCAACATATCAACTGGAACTCATCCAAATCTACTTTGCTAGGCTCTCATAGGAGCTCTAATGACCTCCACTTATACAAATGGACTGCTTAATGCAGAAGAGATTATTGCTAGTATGAATGAAAAGGAGCCTTTGACAGGCACAACCATTCACAGATCCACCAGATGACTAATAAAAATCACCTTTGTATCTACTTTATTCTGTGAATTACTGATGTTATTGGAGACAGAACAAATTAGCAGGTCATAAGGAGAGAAATTCAAGCTCTAATAAATAAATTAAGTTAGCCCTAATATCCTGTTGGGTTCCAGTCTTTTTCTTGTGTGTTTTTCTTGTGTAGTGAAGAACTGTTGGCATCAAGAGCCAAGGGTCAGGTAACTCCACTGTAGCTAAGAAGAAAATAAAGTAGACAGGAAAAGAAAAGGGAACAAGCCTTCCTGAAATATGTACTTTTAAAATACTTTATTTCAGTCTTGGACATACAAAGGCCTATTAACTGGGAAAAGGGATAGGCAGCAAATGAAGGAGGAGGGAGGTAATGAAAAAGGGAGATTGATAAGAAACAAGAAAAAGTGATACCAAGTCAAAAAAAAGAGGGAAAGAATAAAGAAAGGAAAGAGGAGTGGAAAGGAAAAGAAAGGAAGAAAGAGGAAGGCAGCAAGAACAAGGGAAAAGAAAGAATGAGAGAGAAAGGCAGAGAAAAGGCAGATTTAGCATAAAATGAGAGTGCAATCATAATGGCCCCAAGCACACATGATTTTTTATCAAGTTTTAAAAATTGTATTTAAATATGGAAAATTCAAATTAAATATTTAATGAAAAGAATATTACTTTGCTGACTGAAACAAACTAGGCAGCATAGCTGAAAATCAAAGCTCTGCTGCCTACTTGCACTTTGTCATTGCCCTAAGACTACCCACAGAGAGCACTGCTGAACTCAGTTTTCACAGGTTTTATCTTTAACTGTGAATTTCCATCCTTTGGTGGTTGAAGGCCAGCCAGTAGAGTTCTTTTGATGTTACTTTCTAAGGGAATCTTTCTAAGGTCAAAGTTGTTTTTTAATGGAAAATGCAGTTCTGTGAGAGGAAACAAAATGTTGCAGATAGCAGAGCACCTTCTTAAGTACAAGCAGAACACATGGAAAGTAGCCAACTCAATGATACACACACACCTGTTAAAACTGCTGAAGTAGAATAGAAGATAAGCAGGGGAGCACGGCAGTGTCTGGAGAATCAGCGGGCTACCAACAAGGCTGAAAAATACAGGTTTGCTTCCCCCCTCTGCCACTATTTTATTTCAGTTTATTTTATTTTTTTATCCTCTTCTCTCTCAAGTACTAACAGTAACTTCAGGGAGAAAAATAATAAACCGAATCTAAAGATTTATTAGAATCCACTCAGCTGGATATTTTGCCTGAGGCAGCGAGTTGGTCATGTGTTTTGAACAAGGCTATGATTTGACATAAGAGTTAGGATGGTCCCGTAACATCTCCTTTCTGAATTTATTTTTTTTTTTAAGAACAACTGTCTTGACATGTGAAGCTAACAGCTCTTATTCCTGGCAGCATTAATTCCTGCCATATCCTATACAAGTGGGAGTAAAGATACTGCTCTGTGTTCAGAGAGCATCTAGCACAACTAAGCCCTGAGTCTCATCAGAGACTGGAAATTTTGCTGTTCAACTTGTAAACAGCAGCAACAAGTTGATGTGCTCATCACACAGGAGCAAATTAACTCCTTAAGTACTTGTACGTACACAACTCTGCTGGAAATAACCGCAAGCAAATTGTCTTTCAGCCTTATAATTGGAGACATAAAAATGTATCCAGAAACTGTTTGTAATGAATGTCATCTTTCTTTGTGAGGAATTAGGTTTGTGAAACCTTCCTCTCCATGCTTGCTTTCTTTTATTTTCTTTTCTTTTATTTATTTTTTTTTTAATTAAAGTTGTTAAAACCATATTCTTGCATCTGTTGTCTGCACGCTGCTTTTGGCCTTCAAAGTGATTATGGGTAATAGCATGACAACTATTGTGCTTCTGAAAGGTTTTATACTTTTTTTTCTCAAAAAAATTAATAGGTATCCAAGCGTGACTTTCTGTTTTTAATGAGGAAAATCAAGTGGAAAGGCATTTAAGTGGAAACTTAAGTTAGTTTCATTTTTGAATTGTTACCCAAATATAAACATTCAAGGACTGTAATTCAAAACAATTTGGAGAACAGGTAAGTATACACATCTAGCTGTTTTGAATAGGTCTACCAATTTTGAGTAAAAATATATATTTCTTAAGTATTCCGTAAAGGCAAAATTAATTTCCCTTATTTGAAATACTGAATAAGCAGCTGTTAAAACCAGGAGGTTTTTTGTCGTATCCACCCTAGTAAGAAAAAGTGGGTCAGTGCATTAGTTGAAACATTGGCCTTCGGTTATTCTTATTTTTCACAAGCATCCTCTTGGCTATGCTGACTCTCCCAGTTCGTGTTCAGACACAGTGAAGGGAACAGTGTATGCCAGCAGAGGTTTTCATAGGATTACTGTTTTGCCTTGTAGATCTAAGTTATACAAGCAGTGTCGTGTCATTTGGTCCCTGCTTTACTTACTAAGGGGCAACAAATACTCTACACTGCCAAAACCAGATACTGGCCCCCTACTCTTCCATCATACCACACAAATGTTAATTATTCCTGTCACCATGAATCAAATCAAGCAGTTCACTTTGGAACAGGATTTGAGATGGGTTCTGTTTGCTGGAGGAATAGCTTCCAGAACATACAGAGGAATAACTATTGAACTGCTTTCTACCAAAAAGTCATCTGGCACTACGCTGGAGCATTTATGCCCTCAAATAATATCATATTTCATGTGCCATATCATAAGGTTTGCGTAATTTGTGTCAGTTTCATGGCATAAAACCCCCACACTCTACAAGGTGCAGCATAGTCACTATGCCTTCTACACACCTGTGCATATACACACGAACACAAACATGTAAGTGGACGTTTTCTCTTTGGTTCAAAGAATACGAGGATGAAGTGTTTCATAGAAAGGGTACAGAAGCCTGCTCAAAAAAAGGTGAGATGTGGACAGAATGGGTACATCACTGAGCATCATTTCCCATAGAAGTCAGGAATCATTCCCTGAATCAAATAGTTGAAATGTTGTAGTTGTAGCTCGTGTCCCCTCTTGGACTTCCAATTGCCACAATGGGTAAGGATCCCATGCTAGTGGGTAAATTTATGCTCCTTTTTTTCTGAAGAGAAAGATTAGTCTATCAAAGAAAGTAAAAAATCATGTCAGATGGAAATTAGTTTAATTCACTACTAGTCCAAATTCATAATATAGTCCTAGCGTGAATTGATAAGTGATAAGCAATGAGAATGAACAAGTTAATGACAGTGTTATTAATTTTTTTCAGTAGACACTTATCAGTGTTGGATATTTTAAAAATACTGTCAGGTAGATTATGACCTACTATCAGTCTTCTGAGAATTGAGTTTCTCACAGCTTTCCCAATCACAGAATCACAGAATCACAGAACTTTAGAGGTTGGAAGGGATTACCAGGCAGGATTACTTAGGGTGGTCCAAAAAGGAATGCATCCACACCAGTTTTGAAAGTCTCCAGAGGAGACTTTGCAACTTTTCTGGGTAGCCTGTTCCAGTGCTCTGTCACCCTCACTGTAAAGAGCTTTCTCTCCATGTTGAGGTGAAACCTTCTATGATCCAATTTGTAGCCATCGCTCCTTGTCTTATTGCTGCCAGCCAGTGAAACAAGATTGACCTCATTCACTTGACACCCACCCCTCAGTTGTTTATACACATTGATGAGATCTCCTCTAGTCTTCTCCAGACTAAACAGCTCCAGGTTTCTCAGTCCCTCTTTGTAGGGCAGATGCTCGAGTCCCCCAGTTATCCTTGTGGCTTCCCATTGGACTCTCTCCAGCAGGTCCCTGTCTCTCTTGAACTGAGGAACCCCAAACTGGACATAGTATGCCAGGTGTGGTCTCACCAGGACAGAGTAGAGGGGAAGACAAACCTCCCTAGACCTGCTGGACACACTTTTCCTAATGAGCCCCAGAATGGTGTTGGCTTTCTTGGCCACAAGGACACATTGCTGGCCCCTGGAGAACTTGTGTCCACCAGCACTTCAAGATCTTTCTCCAGAGATCTGCTTTCCAGCAGAGCAGCCCCCAACCTGTACTGGAGCCTGTTGTTAATTCCTTCCCAGATGGAGGAGCCTGCATTTGTCCTTCTTGAACTTCATGAGGTTTGCCTTCACCCAGCCTGTCCAGATCTCCTTGGATGGCAGCACAACCTGACAGGCTGTCAGCCACTCCACCACCCAGTCTTGTATCATCAGCAAACTTGCTGAGGGTACACTCGGTGCCCTCAACACTGCTGGGCACAGGCCTTCAACTTGATTCTCTGCCACTGATTACAACTCTCTGAACTCTGTTGTTGAGTCAGTAGTCAGTCCGCCTTACAGACCAGCTGTCTATGCCACATGTCCTGAGCTTATCTGTGAGGATGTTGTGGGAGACAGTATCAAAAGTCTTGCTGAAATCAAGGTAGATGACATTGAGTGCTCTTCCTTTGTCTACACATTTGGTCATAGTACCATAGAAAGCTATCAGATTAGCCAAGCAAGACCTCCCCTTGGTAAATCCATGTTGGCTACTCTTGATAACCCTCTTTTCTTCCGTGTGATTAGAGATGGCCTCCAGAATGAGCTGCTCCATCACCTTTCCAGAGCTGGAAGTGAGGCTGACTGGTCTGTAGTTGTCAATGTAGAGCAGAATGTGGTAGTGCAATCTAACCCATCACCACCTACTTCATTGAGGCAACAAGTTGCTTTCTAAACAGAAGAACTAATGAAGCCTGGCCATTGATGAATTTGTGCCTCAATTTCCTTCAATATTTTAACTCCTATAGCTACAAGGCCTAAACCTGATCTTTCTTAGACACTGTTAGATTTTACAGGAAAGAAACTGATCAAGGAGTGGAATTTCTGATCCTTATTAGTTCATAAGCTTTAACTATTGTCCCATATATTAGAACAGTTGTAATACCCACACTTGTCTTCCATCTTGAAACGTATCAATCTATTCAATCTGTTCTACCCTGAGAGGTGTGGTAGAACAAAAGTGAAGGGTTTACTGAAGCTGACAAGGTGGTACTGACTACCTGGAGCGTTTCTCAGTTATTTTGTGTTTTGGTTTGTTTTGGGTTTGGGTTTTTTTTTTTTTGTTTGTTTGGGGGTTTGTTGTTTTTGTTTTGGAGGGGTTTGCTTGTTTGTTTGTGGGGGTTTTTCGTTGTTGGTTTGGGGGAATTTGTTTGTCATTTGGTTGGTTTTTGGTTGGTTTTGGTTGTGGATTGTTTTGGGGGTTTTTAATAATGAATATTTCAGAGGTACTGGGTTCTGTCCATATCAAAACCAAGAAATTCCATTAGTCTGAGAGGAAGAAATTTCTTTGCTCTCAGACTTGAAGAATGCATTTCATGTGTGTTAAATAAATTAATCTAACCAGCTGCTTACTCCATTGTACTGTCCTTTCATACTCCATAAAGAGAACTGGACAATCTTGTCCAGAAATGTCTAAATGTGACCAGTTTTGGAAAAGTGGTGAGGTTAAAAAGAGTTGAGACTTAAGTGAAGAGAAAGAGAGGGGGAGACATTTAATACAAGTCATACAGTGCTAAACTTTTTGCAAACTGAAAATCAAACAATGAGATCAGATTTAGAGATACTGATACAATAATCAAGAGTACACGTGGAAAGAATAGTAAAAATTGTTATAATGGGGAAAGAACGGGAGCTGTTTTGTCTAGACTCCGACAATCAAAATTTACATTAAGAAACATGGCACTTGTCTTTTCTTCTGGTTTGTATGACTTCTACTTTATCTTCTTATGTCCGTGACACTAAGCTCTGAAGGGATTATTGAACTACATCACACAACATCTCTACGAGGGGCAGAAAACGACCATTTCAAACTCAGAGAAGCACAAAGATAAGAGATAAGAAACAGACTTCCTGGTGCTTCAGGTTGGTGATAGATGCACCTTTCTTCCCTCTCACTCTTGAATGATCCTAATCAACATCACTGTGATACTTTATTTTTTTAAGATTGAGGACCATCTCAGGGCACTTGAAATGAAATAAACCTGGAAAAATTCATAATGGAGTTGGGCAGTTACAGTATAGAGATGTCTGTTAAGACTGAATACTAAACATACTGTGATAAATATTCATATTCTGAATAGAACTTGTTTATAGTTTAGGCACAAATGTGGCTGTGCATTTATATACATATAGTCTGAGTTTACACTTACTACGTTCAGTATTAATGTCTAGCTGTGACCATGCAGTTCAACTACTTGTCCATTGTACCATCTGTGTTCTGCATCTCTTTGCTGAGCTCTGTATTGTTACAGTTATCCCACTGGCAGCATGGATGAGAGCTAGGCAGTGAAAAGGCTGATCTTGTCTGTATGAGTTGCTGTCACACTAGTGATCACATCCTGTAATCTTCTTATCTTTGCCATCTCAGCAGTGACTCCAAACTGAGACAAAGCTCAGAACCGTTACACTGGTTCCCTTCTAAGTACAAGCTCCCGCCTTGCCTACAGAAATAGCAGGAAGGAGGGAAACTAGCACAGCATTCAATTTTTGTTAACAAAACAAACAAACCAACAAAATGTCCTGGGGGGAAAGGGCGGGAGGAGGGAGAAGGAAGAGTCAAAAGTGTTGTCCTGATTTATGTAACAATCCTCTACCTCCTCTACAATTTCAGTCAATGAAAAATTAATGTAAAATTAAATCAAGATAATGGAAACCAGGCCCAAATTATTTTACCATTAAAATAACAAACATGGAATCATACTCAAATATCAATACTTCTAGGGTTATATTTGTCAGAGAAAAATTATTCATAATGATGCAAAGCAGCAGGCAACAAGGTAATAAACATTGTCACATCTTACATTCTTACAAAATGCAAGGGAATAATTTGACACCTCGT
>VWYK01119743.1:0-40913 GCA_013399775.1 Semnornis frantzii
GGGCTTCAGCTTTTGGGTGTCAGATCAGAACTTGAGGGGGTTGAGGCTGGCTGCCATCAGCACCCCAAAACCCATCCCTGCCTCACACCCAGGCTGTGGTGTGCCCTCTCTGGAGACAAATGGATGTTTGGTGTGGCTGTCTCTGGCCAGAGAGGTCTTGCCTGTGATGGGGCATCTGCTGGGCCCCACCAGAGCCCAGAGCAGCCTCTGCACCCATGCAGAGCTACACTTTGTCCCCTTTGTCCTTCAGCACCATGAAGAGGCAAAAAGTGGAATTCCAGCCCCTGACACCACCCTTCACCCAATCCTGGGGGGGCAAGGGTACCCTTGCCAGAGCTGCTTTCACCACAAATGACCTGCCAGAGGAAGGAGCTGAAAGGCAGCAGCATGCAGAGGAGGTGGAGAGGATTTGTGACCAGATGGTCTGAGATCTCCCAGTGTGAACTCCCAGCAGCTCCCAGAGCCACCCTTTCTGTGGTTGCCCCATAAGGTTAAGCTCTCTGAGGTATTCAGGTCCTGGAGCCGAAAGGCACTGCTGATGTTTCCTGTTTCTCAGGAGGGCACATGGCTGGGCCATCACCCACTGTGGTGGTGTCTGGACCATGCCAAGCTTTGTACCTAGGTGGTCTCCTCTTGGCAAGGCCAGCTCAGCCATGCATGGCAGGAGGAGAGCTGCTTTGTGATCTGGAGCCAGCTGGGGCCTGGCTGCAGTTGCCCCAGAAGCTTGGGTCCTTTCACCTTCCCTCCCTCCTGGGCATGGCTCTGGCAGGACCATGGCCTCTCATTGTGGGCTTCAGCCTTGATTTTGCCTCTTGTAGTCCCCTTCTCCTCTGGGAACTTGCAACCTGCTCCAGAACAGAGCAACCACCTGGCTCTGCCTGAAAGCATCCTGCCCTTGGCGCTGCAGCTGTGCCAGATGTGAGGGCTGGAGAGCAGCACCAAAACCAGCTGGAGTTTCTTGCTCCTGCCCTCATGGGGGAGATGCTGGCTGCAGGGGCTGTGTGAGTGCAGAGCTGAAGGACAGAGGTGCTGGGACAGCTACCAGAGGGGACCAGAGAGCTCTCCCTCACTCTCCATGCCAGGGCTGTGAGCTGCAGAATGAGGGAGAGAGGCAGGTGGTTGCTCCACCAAGAGAGTCCAAGTGGGCCTGCTCCTGGACTCCTGTGGTTTGGCCCATCCCAGGGGAGGGGAGGCTGCTCTGCAGGTGGCACCTAGACACCTGCTGTCTCTCTGCCATGCCCGTGCTGTTGGCAGGCTGCAGGAGAGGGGAGCTGAGCCGGAGAAGGCTGCTGCACTTGGCAGATGGGTTGGAATGGAGGAGAAGCCTCTTCCAAGACAGCCCTTGATGGAAATTAGCCTTGCACAGCTCTGGGGGTGGGCTGTGAAGGTGAAGGGTTGGGAGAGGATATGCATGGTGGCTGCTAAATTTAGGAGGATGCCATTTTGTTCCTTCTCTCCTTGCCTGTTGTGCTGGATCATGCCCACAGCTCCCAGCCTGGTCCTGACCATACCCCAGCTCTGGGGTGTCTGTGTGGCTGTGCCTGGGAGGAGATTCTGCCTCTCCACCTCCCTTCTCATCCCTGAGACCTTTAATCTTTCATGCTGTCTAAAGCAATCCCCCTGGGACAGGAGATGGCTAATTAGCCCCTCTCCCCCTGCTCCTCCCTGCCCGTGTTTCCTGGACCCCGCCGGCTGCTGACCCCCTCTGCTCCCTGCCTCCGCAGCTCCTTATCTGCCCTGCACAGCATTCCCGCCGGGAAAGGGAGGTGATGCTGCAGAGGCTCCAGCTCCCACTGCCGCTGTCTGCCAGGGCCTGGGGAGCTCTTCCCAGCCTGGCCTGGCTTCTGAAGGTGATGAGGATGCTCCTTGGGCCTGGCTCCCAAAGAAGGTGTGGAGACATTGTCCCTGAGCAGCCTTGGTCCTGGTATGGAGCAAGACCTGGAGAGGGCAGCTGCTGCTGTGCTCCTCCTCAGTGCTGGAAGGGATGGAGGCATCCCTGGCCGTGGTGACACTGGCACTTGGAGATGAAGCAGAGCCCTTAGGAGCCCAACTGCTTTGGGGTCTTCCCTCCATTTCTCTGGGGTTCGTGTCCTGAGGACACTCACTGCAGTTGACCTCTACCTGAGGTTGATCCCTAGCAAGGGTAAAACCCCCACCTAGAGCTGCAGGCTGGTGGTGAGGGCTGCTGCTTGCTTGGTGAGGCTGTGGACAGAGGAAGCAGAGGAGGGACCTGCAGGTGAGGGAGCACCTGGGCTCGCAGTGAGCTGGAGCTGCTGGTCCTGCTAACAGGCTGCTGCCATCTCCCGAGGGTTCCTCCCAGCCGCTGCCCGTGTGTGTAGCAGGGCACCTGTGCTGTGTGTGATGGGAAGGGAAAGCAGCTCTGCTCTGCCCAGGCCAGGCTCTGCTGGGTGGGGTGCCCAGCAGAGGGGTGCTGCTGGTGGGCTGCTCGCCCTCCACACTGGGGTTAACCTCTTCCAGAAGTGCCTGACGTGGCTGGGCCAGATCTGCCTTCTGCAGCAGCAGGGGAGAGAAGGAGGGAGCTGATTGTGCAACTGCTCTTGGAAGCCGAATGTGAAAGGAGTGGGAACTTGGTGGCACAGAGCAGGGCATCTTTGAGGGCAGCCTGTGAGCTACCTGTGCGGGGTCCATCAGCCTGTCCCCGGTCCAGGCACTGAGCTCAGCGCTGCCGAGGCGCAGGGAATGGTGTCCCTGGACCCCTCCTTCCTCTCCCCACGGCGTGGCCGAGGGTTTGCAGTGAAAGCAGCAAACGCCTGGTGCTAGAACGGTGCCTGCTGCCAGCTCCTCTTATCGGAGCCCGGAGCCGACGGCTGCGAGTGCGGCGGTAGGGAGCCGGCTCCGCTCTGCGCTCTCGCCTACAGCCTCTCTGCATTCCTGATTGCAGCCCTGCGTGGAAGTGCTCCGAGCTCCTCCTCACCAAAGTGCAGACTGAGCTTTAAGGAGACACCCGTGGGAGCTGGGACTGGGAGAGAGGAGCCTCGGTCCTGCTGCAGCCAGGCAGAGCCTGACAACAGGCAGCGCTGCCTGGAAACGGTGGGCAAAGGCTTTATTGACCACTGGAGGTCACTTTCTCAATAATGCAGTGCAATCCAACTTTATTTTGTCAGTACCTTTCATGCAGGCTGCTTCTGAGCTGCTCAGCAGAGCCAGAGCAAAGGCAGGGAGAGGAAAGACTTCTCTGGAACTGGGGAGGTGGAGGCTGCTCGGCAGAGGAGAAGGCTCCTGTGCTTGGGTGGAGAGCTGGAGGAGGAGAGCAGAGGGTGAAGCAGCCTGGATGCTGCTCCCCTGGGCTGCAGATGCACCTTCAGGCTCTCCATAAGCACATGAGTGTGTCTGGCCTTGGGGGCTGCAGGGAGGGTGCAGGGGAGAGGTGGCAGGTTGGCACAGGTGAGGTGGGTGATGTGTGGGGAGGGTGAGCCTGAACTGCTGGGCTGGTGCTGGGGAACAGGCCCTGAGCAGCCTGGGGAGCTGCAGCTGTTTGCTGGAGTGAAGGAGCTCTGGAGCCTCTGACTTGAGCTTCCGAAAGAGCCTGGACATGAGCAGGCTCAGGCATCTTCTGAGCCCCAAATGGTGCCTGGATTGTGCTCCTGTGCTCCCTGCCTGGTGCTGAGCCATTCCCAGGAGGGGAGCCTGACCTCCTGCCTTCCTGCCTGCTGGCTCCCAGCATCAGGGCCAGGTTTCTGCCTGGGCTGATGCCCCACAAGGGCATGATCAGAAACCTCTTCCCAGCCCCACGCAGGCAAGGTCCTGGACGCTGTCCTTTGGCAAGAAGAGCATCTTTGAACACCCCAAAATCCCCAAAGAAACAGGGCTCTTGGGGACGTGGTGTGGGCAGCTCCCTGCTAGCTGTGCAGGCTGGGGTCCCAGGGAGGGGACACACTGGTGGACTTGGGCACAGCACCGAGGGGCTCATGTGGAGCCTTGGGGCCTTGCTGGGTCAGCCTTTGTGGCCAGGCTGCAGCCCCCAAGGCAGTTGTGATGTTCCTTGCTCAGCTCTCCATCCCCTGGCTCTTAATTCTGGAGCAGCTCGTGCAGGTGGTGACTTTTCCAGCACCACCACAGCGAGCAGGTTGGGGCTTTCAGGCCAACTCAACCTTCTCTTGCAGAGGTGGGGAGTGAGGAAGTCTTTTGCACATTGGTTCCTTCTACAGCTCAGGGAGGAAGGGGTTGGGTTTGTATGGGGATGTCAGAGCTGCTGGCTCTCCCTTTTGTCCCCTGTTACCACCCTGTGGGATTCCCAGGATCAAGCAGGCACCAAGGCTCAGTGAGATGCGTTCAGATCCTGGTGGATGTCCTTCTGCTGCCTCAAATTTGCTGTGCAAAAAGCTGAACTGAGGAACATGTCCCCAGGGGGAGGCAAGGCTGGGGTCTTGTGTCCCCTTTCACTCCAGAAGATGTCAGGCACAAGTGTCAGGTCCCAGAACTGGTCCCTGATGCGTTTCCACAGCATGGAGCAGTCTCTGGTTTGCTCTTTCCTTTGCTGCTTTGTCTTTCAGGCTGGGTCCTGTGGAGCCAAGCACTGACGTGGCTGCTAGCACAGGCAGCTCTGCTCCTGCATGAGCAAAAGGAAAATAAATAGCAGCTCAAATTGCAGCTGGTGTGCAGTGGGCCAGGTTTCTGCTCTGCTTCCAGCTCTGCCACCTGGGGTAGTTCCTCCTGACCTGCATCTGCAGTAGGAGCAAGATGGTGACTGGGCCCAGGGATGGTTTAGAACAGACCAAATTTCCTCTGCTGGTGCTTCCATTTCTGCCTTGTGTCAAAGTCTGCTCACAGAACTCGCTGCTGTCTCTGCAGTGCTTTGAGATCCTCTGATGGAAGTGGTTACAGAAGCTTCCACAGCTCCTGACTCCTGCAGAGGAAGGGGAAATCCAGGGCCAATAAGAGAAGCCAGGTTGGTGCCCTGGGTTAAGCCAGCATCCTGCCCTCTATGCAGCAGTGGCCTGGGCTGCAGGATAACTGGTGGAGATGGGATGGTTGTGCTGGGCTGGAGGCAGCCAGGGCTTGATTTGTGCCTGTTGAGATCAAGGGGCCTTTGATTTCCATGGGCACTGAACCAGGCTCTGTGATATCAGGGAGGATAATCAGCTGCAGATTGTCTGCCATGGCTGAGTCCTGAGCTGGGGCAGGTGGAGTGAACTGGGCTGGCTAGGGGAGGCTGTGTGAGCTGGGGGCTGACAGTGTCCGTGGTGAGCTGGGATCACAGAATGGCAGCAAACATCTCAAAGATCATCCAGTCCAACCCTTGACCCTGTGAGGTCTGCTGTGTGTGCAGGGTGGGCAGGTTTGCCCCCAGCCCAGCTCATCAGTGCTCTCTGTGGCTCCACCTGCCCCAGTGGACTGGGCTGGAAGTGGGTCAGTGGGTTTCAAAGTCGCAGGGAGATAGAGCTGTGATAGGATCAGCTTCACCCAGACATGGAGCAGGCTGGAGTCAAGTTCAAGGCAAGAAGGAAAACTTGGAGAGGAAGGGAGGGAAAAGGCAGAGGATCAGCAGATGTAGAAATCCCTCTGGGTCCTCTCAAGTGCTCTGCCAGGGCTCAGTGCTGAGTAAAACATGGGAAGGAGAGGTCAGGTCACTGGGAACCTCCCCTGGCCAGGGAAACTCTGCAGTGAATATTTCTTTAGTGCATCCTCTTCTGGAGCTGGCAGAGCAGAGACCTGCTTGGGCTCAGCCACTTCACAAGACACAAACAGCAGCATCCAGCTCCCTGCCACTACAGCTCCTGGATGCTGGGATCCAGCAGCAACCACCAAGGCCCCTTTGGGGTGGCCTGAGCTGGGCTCTGTAGACAACCAGAGGACTTTGGCAGGAGCTTGCTTTGCTGCTGTTGCCTCCAGCAGCTCTTAGGGGTGACCAGCCCACAGAAGTTGCTTCACGAAAACATCCCCTGAATTCACAGGGCGCACTGAAGGGCTCCTCCAGGTCTTCAGCAGCACGTGGCTACTTTGCTAGAGTCTTCTCTGTGAGCTGAGAGGTGGATCACTGCCAGCCAGAGACATCAGAGGTCATCAGGGGCAAGGACCAGCTGCCAAAAGACCTTCATGAATGATGCTTTTGAGGCACAGGGAGGTGTCAGGCCCATATGAGGCAAATCCCCTGAGGAAAGCCTGGGAAGGAGATGGTCCAGGCAGAGCTTTTGCTTCTCTCTATGCTTGAATCCACCAGAGAGACCCTCCCGAGGTGCTGAGGACAGACTGTCTGGTGCTGCAAGGAGAGCATGGTGGGAGGCAGAGGACTGCAGCCCTCCTGGTGCTGTGCTGATGGGCTGGGACATGCTGTGGCCTCTGCCTGGTTTTGGGGAGCTGTGTCTCAGCCGCAGCTGGCCGTGGGGGCTGCTTGGCTGCCTTCTCCAGAGGCCACCCTTGGAGACCTTTGTGTGGACAGCAGAGAGCTGCAGTCTCCATCTGAAAGGCTGCAGAGAGGGTTGAATGGCTTCTCCTCAGCACAGGCTGCATCTCCCTGCCCCTGGGGAAAATCCAAACCACCCTTTGCTGTCTGGGTCCGTTCTCAGCTCTCCCAGCCTTGGACAAGGATCACCTGAGCACCAGGAAGCTTCTCAAGCAGCCAGCAAAGCTGTGCCCACCTGCACCAGGCTGCTGGGAGCACAAGCAGCAAACAGTGCCCAGCGTGGGCCCGGGGGCTGCCAGCAGAGCTGCTCTGTCAGCAGGCACAGGAGCTGTGCCAGGAGGAGGCACGGCTCTGCTGATGGGCACTACCAGGCAGCTCAGGCAGTGTGTGGTGTGCCCACAGGCTGGCTGGGCAGGTTTGGGGTGGGGATGGTTGGTATGGGTGACCCTTTGGGCTCTGCTGGCTCAATAAAGAATTGCCCTGGCTGCTGGGGCTGGAAGGGCATTGAGGGGCCAGAGTGGACCCAGAGAAGGGCAATGCAGCTGGGGAAGGGTCTGGAGAGCAGGGCTGGTGAGGTGCAGCTGAAGGAGCTGGGGGTGTGCAGCCTGGAGGAGAGGAGGCTGAGGGCAGAGCTCATTGCTCTCTACAGGTCCCTGAAAAGAGGATGCAGCCAGGTGGGGTTGGGCTCTGCTCCCTAGCATCAGGTGGGAGGATGAGAGGAAATGGCCTCAGGTTGCACCAAGAGAGGTTTAGGTTGGACATGGGAAGAAAGTTCTTCGCTGAAGAGGGTCCCAAACCCTGGAACAGGCTCCCCATGAAGGTGGCTGAATCCCCATCCCTGGGGGTGTTTGGGAGGTGAGGGCCATGGTCTAGCACCAGGCTTGGCAGAGTGAGAGAGCATTGGGCTGGGTGATCTTAAAGGGCTCAAACGGCTCCGTGGTCCTGAGCTGGTGTGAGTGGCCCTGGGTGGGATGCTGCAGGAGCAGAGCGAGGAGAGGTGACACAGCAGGGACACAGGACCTTGTGTGTGCTGCTGGTGCCAAGAGCAGCGTCCAGCCGTGCTCCTGAGCCACTGCCTCCCCTTCCAGCCCCGCAAGCACAGCAGCCAAGGGGCCCTGGGCTCCGTGCTTTGGCTGCTCAGGCTCTTTGTTGTCCCTGGGAGGGTGTTTGGAGCTGGCTGCGGAGCGGCAGGGCTGGTCCCCAGCCCCCCACAGCTCTCCGGAGGAAGCTCCGGGGGGGTTGAAAGGAGCTGTTGACAGCAACCTTCCCCGCGGAGCAGCCCAGCCGCTGGGCACGGAGCTATGGTGCTGCCCGCTGCAGCCTCCCCGTGCCCTGGCTCCAGGGCTCTGCCTTTGGGCAGCGCTGCCAGCCAGGTGCCAGCCGCGGGAAGGCTCCGAGCCCGCTGCTATCTCCTGCAGATCTGAGACCTGCTGGAGTGTGTCCACCCCGGTGCCAGCCTGTGCTTGGGTCTGCTCTTGCTTTGTGTGTCCCTACCCTGTGAACCCTTGACACCGGGGTGGGCACCAAGAGAGGTTCGTGGAGTCTCCTTCTCTGGAGGGATTTCAGCCCTGCCTGGGCATTGTGATTCAGGGCAAGCTGCTGTGGGTGCCCTGCTTCAGCAGGGGGGTGGACAGAACGAGCTCCAGAGGCACCTTCCAGCCCCCCCGTGCTGGAGTTCTGAGGCTGCTTTCCCCTCTCAGTCTGGCCTGGGGGGGCAGAGAGACTTTAAGCTGTGTCTGTGGGGTGGGGGAGGAAAGTTCCACTCCCAGGAGCTCCATCTTAGTGCCCCCAGCAAGCCCCCCAGCAGCCAGGCAGATCTCACCCAGCACACTCCCCACAACGGCCCTGGGGAAGGAGGAGACCCTGACCCAGCTCTGCCCCAGCGGGATGCAGCCCCCTCCTCTGGCTCCCCTCGTCGGGCCGTGGGGTGCCCTGAGCTGGGGGCAGCCAGATGGGCCATGAGGCTCTGCAGCTGAGCTCCTGGCCACGAACAATGGAGCCATTGAGGGCTGAGCCGGGGCCGGGGCTGGGCTGCGGGCAGGGGACAGCTGAGCCTTCTCCTCCCTCCCTGCCCGAGTGACAGCCCAAAATAGGCACCTGGTGGGCACCCGAAGCTGGGCTCTGTGTGGAGGCCACGGGCAGTGTGTGTGTGGGATCTGGAGGGTATTTCTGGCTCGGGGGGGAGCAGGGAGGCGACCCAGCAGTTGTGCAGACTTATTTTTATTTGGGTTGTGGTGCCAAAGGCAGGGCTGGGGCTGGAGCTGCTTTTGTCCTCAGCCTGTCCCAGAGCTGCTTCTGCCTCCCTGCCATGAGGGCACCTCTGTCCTGCTGCAGGAGTGAGCTCTGCTCCTGTGGCTGCAGGGAAGGCTGGGGGCTGCAGATGGGGGGGGCAGACAGGAGGAAAACCTTACAGTGAGTTCTGAAAACGCAGGCTGTGGTGGCTGAGGGGGATGGAGAGATGCTGCCCACAGCTGGCAAAGCCACTGAGCTGTCCCTGCTGTGCCAGTATGCCCTCCTCCATGTGCCACTCTAATCGCTGGTCCCAGGCTCCTCTGTGGCTGCCAGAGTCACCTCCTGCCCTGTGAGGGGCGTGGGGGTGTCTGCAGAGAGCCCTTCCCCATCCTCCTTCCCCAGCCCTACTCAGACCCTGTCCTCCTGGCCCTGGAGGGGTGCTGCTGCCTGGCTCCTGCAGACACCCAGCAGCTGCTGTGCCCAGTGGCTCCCAAAATTGCTGCTGGTCTGTGGCTGTGCTCGACATGAGGGCTCTGGGGAGCTGCCCAGGACTGCCTGTGCTGGGGGTGGGTAAGATGAAGGCAGTGTTTGGACTCAGCTCAGTAACTGGCTGTGCTGGCCCAGCTCCTGCCTTTGGAGGACCTGTGCCTCTGCCAGCACCAGCAGCAGAGAGCCTGTCCCCCCAGCCAGGGACAGGATTTGGCCTGTTTGTATTGGTGGAACAAGAAGAACATGAGGATTAATGGCTGAGCACCTCCTGGGTGCCCACTCTCTGCAGATGGAATGGGGCAGAGCAAGACAAAGCTTGGCAGCAGGACCCTCCCTATGCACCCTCAGGTCCCCAACAGCAGTTTCTGATGTGGTCCCCAGGCCTGGGGGGAAAAGTCTCCAGCACTGCTCTCTGCTTGCCCCTCTCCCCACACTGGGGATGGCTTTGAGGGTGGCTTGACTGGCCTCTACCTGCCTGTGTGCGCCCAAGCATCCTGTGCCCCCCCAGCAGAGCTGCGCCGTGGCTGCAGTTTCTATGGTTACTGCAGGCCCGGGAAGAGCAGTTGGATGCTGGAGCTGGCAGGACCCTCCTCTCCCTCTGGATCCACCAGAAACTTGCCAGGGAGCTGGGCTGTGTGGGAGCCACAGAGCAGGACAAAGAGGGGAGAATCCAACTCTGCTGGCTGCTGGAGTTGCTCCCAACAGGTTCTACTCTGAACAGGAACAGAACTGTGGGGAGGGCAGAAAGCAGCAGAGGAATGATGAGCAAATTGCAGTGCTGGTGCTCAGATGAAGGTGACATTTGTTGTAGCATCTCTCAGCGCCGACTCAGGGAGCTCAGCACATGGAAGTTCAGCTGCTGCCAGAGCCTGACTGCTCTCCCCACATTTGTTTTCTCCCAGCCCTTTCTTCTCCCCTCTCAGTTCATTCTTTCAGGGGTTTGCAGCCTGCTGTTTCCCTCCTTGCACACAGATTCTTCCCCATGTCTGTCTGTTCCCCTCCCACTGCTGTGGCCAACAGCTGAAGGAAGGTTTCGCCCTCAGCCCATAGTGCCACTTGGGGAGGGATGGGACTGCCTTGGCATCCAGGCTGATGGACCCCAAGCACCTGCACAGCTGCTGGGCCCAGAGACCTGCCCCTGCACCATCCTCTCCTCTGCCCTGCCCCAGGTAGGTATGGTGCCCATCTAGCTGGGCTCCAGCTCCATTCGATTCCGGCCTGGCCACTTGGCTTCCTGTGGGCTGCTGGCAGGCAGGGCAGTGCCCGACAGGAGTGCACTGCAAGCTGCGTCTCTGTGGGCAGAGCGTGGGGACAGGAATGGAATCGTCAGGCCACAGGCTCGGGCAATGAAGGGCTCTTGTCCTGACCTGCTTGGCAGGGAGCTGGCAGCGTTGGGCAGGGGCAGGCTGAGCCCGGGCAGCTCTCTGACAGGACTGTCTCTGCCGCTCCCAGCAGAGGGGCTGCAGTGGGTGATGGCTGCTCCTGGCTGGGACTGGGGAGGCCAGACAGGGATTTTGCAGAGTTCTGGATCTTTCCAGGGCTGGAAAGCTGCAAAAGGTTCCCTGTGCCACCAAGAAACTGCAGCCTGCCTGGCGCAGCAGTGTCTGCCACCCGGAGCCTCTTGCACTGGGAAAGGAGGCTGCAGGAGCCAGGCAGCTCCTGGCTGTGCCCAGGGAGCTCTTGTGGCCCCAGAGCAGCTCTGCCCACACCGTGTGTGGGGCCAGCAGCTTCAGGCAGTGCAGGGCCGGCCACTGCCATCTTCATGTGGGCCAGCCTGGCTCCTTGCCCTCCCTGCAGAGCCTGGGGAGGTGCTGGGTGGCTTCTCCTGAGCTGCAGCTGCCTGACCCTGTCCCCTTGTCTGCCCCACACCTCCCTGGCTGTGCTCACACTCCTGCCCTACACTGGGGGTCCTCAGAAGGCTGGGACCTGACCCACCCAGGCAAAATCTCCCTGGTTGGGCAGTTTCCCAGGGCCAGGCATGGCTGGGGATGCTCCTTCAGTGGTGTGGTTTGAGCTGCAAAGGCTCGCTCCTCCCCAAAGCATCTCTGCAGCTGGGTGAGGACCAAACGGGGTCCTGAGCCTGCCCAGAGTCCTTGCAAAGCCCAGCCTGGCTCAGCTCCATCTTTGGGGGTGCCCATGTCCCAGAGATGATCTGGGGGCGACGTGGTGTGGCAGCACTGGGCACTGGGTGAGAACCTCATGGCAAAAGTCACCAGCCTGGGTGCTGCAAGCCTTCAGCCCATCTTGGGCAAAACGCTTCTTTGCTTTCTTCATTCCTCAGGATGTTGTTCTGCTTGTGGAGAGGCTGAGAGAAGCAAAGGAAGAAATGAGCTTCCACGGGACTGAGCCTCGTCTCTGTATTCCCAAGGGTGAGGAGGCTGCTGGGGCAGTGGTGGGGCAGGGGCAAAGGCTGGCACAGAGGTGGTGTGGTCCTGTGAAGCAGGGAATGCCATGAGCTGTGCTTCTGTGGCAGGCTGAGGGGAGGTAACAGCATCTGCAGCAGTGATGATGCTTTGCTGGTGCAGGACCTCACTCATCTTGAGTCCTGCACCCTTCAGGGGGATGAGCTTCTGCAGGAGGCCCCAGAGCAAGGGGCAGCAAAGTGCCCTCACCCCTGCAATAGTCCCCATCTGCCCTTGCTGGGCTGCTGCTGGATGCTGCAGACCCAGAAGCCAGCACCTTCCCCCTGGCAGCTCCCAGGCTGCTGCCATCACATCTGGGGTGTCTGCAGGCTCCCAGCTCCCTGCATCACCTGCTCAGCCCTCTGGCTGCCAGGACTTGCAGCTGCCTGAGCTGTTTACCCTTCCCTGTCCCTTTCCTGCCTTCTCCCCAGGCAGCCCAAAGCCAGACAAGAAAGGGCAGGAGCAGCTCCCCCTCGACAAGTCTCTGCAGGTGAGCTGGGAGCTGGCTGGCACGGGCCCCGCGCTGCGCTGGGCAGGCAGGCGGGCAGCTGGCCAGGGGCTGCGTGGGATGGCAGAGGGGGTGCCCAGGGAGTGGGAATGGCACCAGCCAGGATCCCTTCTGTGGGTGCAGGCGTCGGGTCAGGACACTCCCAGTCTGGGTTGGCAGCTCGCAGCAGCCTCTGGAAGGCACCAGGCCATGGTTTGTGATTTGCCCTCCTCTTGCCTCTCTCCTCACTGAGCAGAGCCCCTGGAGCCCCAAGTCCCTCTGGGAGGGGGCATGGCGGACAAACCTGCCCATGCCAGGCAGAGAGTGTAGCCTTTTGCATCACTCTGGCTGGGTGACATGTGCCAGGTCTGCTGCTGGCACAGGCTCCTGTCCCCTTGGTTGAGTCACACCCAGACTGGTCCCCACTGCCAGGTGGGTCCTGGCACAACGCTGAAGCTGGCCCCAGCAGGCATCGTGCTGCCCAAGCAGGCTCACCCACGGTGCCCTCCACATGCCCTCCCCAGCTTCCAACTCACCTGTGTGGGCAGCTGCAGGAGCAACCTCTGGGAGCTGGGAGCAGCTCTCCTGTCTCAGGGGAGCTGCCTGGAAAACAGTTTCTGAGAGAACAAAACTGCTGCTGACAAGCAGCCCTGTTCCTCCAGCCCTCTGCCCTCCTCATGAAGGTGCCAGGGCAGCTGCTGGCAGAGGGCACCTGGAGCCTGGGCTGGCTCCACGCTCTGAGGCATGTTTGAAATTCCACAGAGAAGATGTTGGGATTGGTTCTGAGCCCAGGCAAAGGGCAAAAGCTCCTGACTGATTTGTGCTCCAAACCTCTCTCACCCCACTCCTCTGCCTGCAGCTCCAGAGCCCTGTGGTGCCTGGCTCCAAGGATTGGAGCAGTTTGCAGATATGGATTCCAGTCAAGGCTGTTTCTGTTTGCTTCAGGCAAAGTCGTTGGGGTCCTTTTGGGTGTCACTTTGCTCTTCCCAAGTCGGCTCCTGGAGAAGCAGGAGGCAGCTGAGCATGTACATACATCTCCAGAGCACTTGGGTATTTCCAAGTGATGCAACTTCAGATTCCTTCCCTACCTCCTCCCCTTCCCCTTTGCTTCAAACCCCTTTTTTTGGCCTCAAAGATCAGCTTGGGTGTTGGTTGTGTTGTTGTTGTTGTTAGTGCTTTAGACTTTATGGCCTCAAGTTGCACCAAGGGAGGTTCAGGTTGGATATTAGGAAGAATTTTTTTTCTCTGAAGGAGTTCTCAGGCATTGGAATAGCTTGAACAGGGAGGTGGTGGAATGCCCACCCCTGGAGGTATTTAAGAGTCCTGTAGCTGTGGTGCTGAGGGGCATGGTTTGGGTTAGGGCTAATGATTAGACTTGGTGATGTCAAAGGTCTTTTCCATTCTGTGACTTCTGGGAGCTTGCCTGGCAGGAGCAGGGGGTGGCCCCAGAGCGAGGGCACTGTGGGCAGGGTGGCTGGGAAGGGAGATGCTGACCCTCTGGGGAGACCTGTTCCAGGCTGTGGGGCTGTCTGTGTGCTGGGATTTCGACTGTGGCCAGCACCCATCAGCAGGTGAGAAGTGACATCAGCTGCCTGCAGGCTGAGTTAACTCCACGGAGCAGGGTGGGGGAGGGCTGCTTCCCGTGGGGCTTTGCTGCTCTGCCAGGAGACCTCTCCACCCGTGGGGTACAGCAACGCTTTCAGTCATCCCCTGCCTGGATCCTCCGTGAAACTTGGGCACCCCAACAGAGCTGGTGAAGGGCCTGGAGAACAGGTCTGGTGAGGAGCAGGTGAGGGAGCTGAGGGTGCTTGGTCTGGAGAAGAGGAGGCTGAGGGCAGAGCTCATTGCTCTCTGCAGCTGCCCTGAGAGGAGGCTGCAGTGAGCTGGGGTTGGGCTCTGCTCCCCACGCTCAGGTGATGAAAGGAGAGGAAATGATATTGTGCCAGGGGAGGGTTAGTTTGGAGATGAGGAAAAATGTCTTGGCTGCAGAAGTGGTCAGGGATTGGCACAGGCTGCCCAGGGAGGTCCCCATCCCTGGAGGTGGTCAAGAACTGTGTGGCCATGGCACTTGGGGCCATGGTTCAGTGCCCATGGTGGTGCTGGGCTGGCGTGGACTCCGTGATCTTGGAGGGCTTTCCCAGTCTGTGATTCTGTGTTGTCCTCACTGTCTCTGCTCCCTGTGAAGACACAGGTGTTGGGGAGAGATGGGGAGCTCCAGTGCCTTGGTTCTCCATTCCCTCTGCTGGGGTTTTATTTGCTGGGCGGCTGCAGCCCATGGCATGGGCAGTGCCCCACACCTGCAGCCCAGGGCTGACTGCACACCAGCATAGGGCCCTGATCCCTCCGTGTCTCTGCTGCCGCACTCCTCAAGCCCCTCGGGGAAGGAGTTTGGGTCCCTTGTTTGTAGGGAACAAGAGTCCCAGAGTCGGGGCTGGGATGTGGAACAAGCAGAGTGTTTTGTTTTGCAGCTCCCTACATGGCAGCGTGGCTAAAGGCAGAGGCAGATTTCCAGGCACGGTCGTTTAACGACACTGGGAATGTCTGATCCCAGCCATGCTTATTTCACAGCTTTTAGCTGCACATTTCCTGGCCAACAGTTTTGCAAATGTAATTCTGCAGGTAGTCTCTGGTGGGGCCGTGGTGCAGCCGGGGTGGTGCCGGCGAAGGGAACAAACCCTCCGGCTCCGGTGACCGGAGGGGTGGCTGCTGCTTTCTTTGCCCCCCACGACCGCAGAGAACATCTGAGGGCAGCGCAGGGCAGATCTGCCCGAGCCATGGGAGCCTTTTCCCTCTCGGACCTGGGTTCGCTGCTGCTGCTGGGCTCTGGTTCGTTAGCAGGGAGCGTGGTTTGGCTGCTGCTGTCTCCGGCAGGAGCAGAGCTGGTACGGAGAGGCTCTGTGTGTGAGACAGGCTCGGGCCTGGGGTTTAGCTCTCCACGGGGCCGCTCCCTTGCCTGCCGGTGGGGCCAGCCTGGGAGCTCTGACTCAGCCTGAACTTTCCGTGGCTTTTGCACCTGGAGATTTAAATATCCATCTGCAGGGGAGCTGAGCGCCAAACGACATCCCTACCTGCGGCTCCTCAAGGTGTTACCTCCCCCTCTATTCCTTCAGCTATTGATTATTTCCCTCCTGCCGCTGCCTGCCACCTCCACGGTGAGTCAGGGGAAGGGGCCAGGAGTGCTTTACCTCAGCCACTCCAGTGCCAAGCCTAGCAGCAGCTTCCTTCCCGCTGCTGGGGAAAGGGGCTCCAGGCAGAGCTGCCAGGCTTTGCCCAGGAGCCACGGCGGAGCTGCTCCACCGACGCCGGCAGCAGCAGCCTCTGGCACCGGGGAGCAGACGAAGCAGCTGCCGGGGGTGGCAGCGGTGGTGATAACATCTGGAGCCACTCTGAGGAGAGCATCTCCTGATGCTGTAAGTGCAGGGCCGGGACCTTTGGCTGCTGAGCTGCCTCAGCTCCCTCCGAGTTCAGCAGGAGTTCAGCGCTCAGCACTCCGCAGCAGCGGGGCCGTGCGAGAGCCTGCGCTGGGTTCAGGGAGAGCCCCGGGGGCTGCTGCCTGCCGGCTGCCAGAGGCCCTTCGGGGTGGCTCCTGCCAGCCTGGCAGGTATAGCCTATGCCAGGGCAAGAGGGAGCCCTCGGGAGCCAGCTGCTGAGCTGCAGAGCTCTGCCTGGAATGAATGGGTGCCCACAAAAGACCTTTAAAAAGACCAACTGTAGAAGCCAGGGAACCTCAGGGGAGCTGCAGCCCCCTACATCTCCCTGTGCTGGCTGTCGGAGAGCTGCGAGTGAAGCCCCCAACCCCCAGAGCTCTGTGCTGGAGGCAGCATCGTCGCCTTGCCACTGCCAGGGAGGCAGCGCTGCTCTGCCAGCTCCCTCTTCCCTCCCTTTTATATCTCTTTTCTTCCTCCCGCGGCCCCCCACATGCCCCCCCNCTCTGGCTGCCCTCCCCGCGCCTGGCCTGCTGGGTTTTGTGTTTCAGCTGTGATAAATAAAGCTGCAGGCACTGATTTGGGTGTACAATGACACCTTGTGTTATTAGACAGCACAGGACAGCTCCGCCACGGGAGCTGCTCGCTCGCCCTCCCTCGCCGCCGCTGCCTGCGCCTGCAGGGCTGGCTGCAGCAGGTGCTCCTGCCTGCCCCCGGGAGAAAGGGAGGACCTCAGCCCCTCCTGGGGCTGGTGTTAGAGAGAGGTGTGGAGGGAAGCTCTGGATTTAGAGAGGGGAGCGAAGGGTGAGGGGGAATGTCTGGGCTGCTCTGGGTTTGTGCCCCCAGGAGGTGCTGGGAGGGTGTTTGCTGGAGTGAAGCCAGCAATGGCTTTGTCACTTCAGCCCTGCTGAGGGGCACCTGAGAAACCTTGCCCCACGACCCCCATCACTGAGTGGCCAGGCAAGACCTCACCCTGCAGCTGTGGCCCCTGGTTCCTTCCCTGCCTGCCCACTGCACTCCTGATAGAGGTGGAGTCCCCGCATCCTTCTTCCCCTGGCTCATCTCATCCCATGCCACATCCTCAGCCCCCAGGAAGGCATTAGCCCAGCAAAGGCCACCTAGTGCCAGCTGCCCTCTTGTCTCTTAGTGCCCCTGGGGACAAGCACTGGCTGGAGCAGGGCAGAAGCAGACTATGGGGACAGGCTGAGAGTTGGAGCTCTGCAGTCTGGAGAGGAGAGGGCTTCAAGGAGACGTTGGAGTAGCCTTCCAGGATCTGAAGGGGGCTACAGGAAGGCTGGGGAGGGCCTATTGACAAGGGCTGGGAATGCCAGGACAAGGGGAATGAGTTTGAAGTGGCAGAGGGGCGATTGAAAGTGGATGTTAGGAGGACGTTGTTTGCAGTGAGGGTGGTGAGACACTGGCCCAGGTTGCCCAGGGAGGTTGTGGCTGCTCCCTCCCTGGAGGGGTTCAAGGCCAGGTTGGATCAGCCCTTGAGTGAGCTGTGCTAGTGGGAGGTGTCCCTGCCTATGGCAGGGGGGTGGAACTGGCTGAACCTTGAGGTCCCTTCCAACCTTCCCATTCTATGAGTCTATGATTCTATTATTGAGCCTCATGTGCTCCTTTTTGGCTTCTTCCTCATCATTTTCTCCCTCCCTCCCTCCCGTAGCAGCAGTGTGTGGGAGGGCAGCAAATAAATCTGGTGGCAGCCACCATCAACACTTGGGACGTGGCTCAGCCTTGTCCTGCTGAGGCCCAAGGGCTGCTCTGCTTTCCAGGAGAAATCCCATTTTTTTCCCCATCTGTGAAGTCAAACACTGTATTTCTGCTTGGGGCATCCAGAACAGATGTCCCACAGCTGCCCATGGCATCCCCCTTTGTCCTGGGGCCACAGGGAGCTGTAATGCTGACACTTGGGGACAGCTTTTGGAGCCGTCTCCTGGGTTTCTCAGGCCCTCTCTCTGCTGGCATCTGGAGCTGGCCTTCAGGTGCTCAGCCTGTGGAGACCCTGAGGCAGTGATGGGAAGCAGGTAAGCAGCAGCCCAACCTCAGAGGCAGGGAGCTGGGCCCTCACCAGGGCTCCCTGGGCTTACCCAGATCACTTAAATTGTTTTTAAGCCTTTTGGGAGTGGATTTTTGGTCACTTGGCTTCGTGATTCTGCTTATTACAGTTTTGCTTGGTTTGAACCATGTTTGAGAAGTCAGTGAAAATATCAAGGATGGAGAATTCCCTCTTGGGAACAGCTTCTGCATTTCGGGGGCTTAGCTGCTGGGGTTTTTTTCCCCCCTTTCCTGTCACCTCTGGATTTGGGCTGTGAGGAAGAGGCACCCCAAAACCTCCTCCTGGCTGGACATGTGGTGCTCCACACCTGCCAGCTGTTGTGGCTGCAGGAGCAAGCTGGGACTGCTGCTTACAAAGTGCCCACCCAAGCTCCTGCAGAGGAAGAAGTGATGGTGCTGGTGCCAGGACAAAACCTGGTCTCCCCTCTCCCTTCCTCCCCACCTCTCACAGAGGGAAGAACTCAAAGCACTTGGGGTCTGGCTCTGCAGCCTTGTGTGCCCTCAGTCTGTGGAGGTGCAGGCTGAAGGGGAAGGTGCTGAGCCCTCTTTACTGGAGGTGCTGAGCCCTCTTTACTGGAGGTGCTGAGCCCCCTTTGCTGGAGGTTCTGCCTTTGCTGCTTTGTAAGGGCAGTGACCCGAACTGTCCCACAGCCCAACTGTGGATCAGGGAGGCAGAAGTTCAACATTTGCAGCCAAGCAGCTCCTGCAGAGCCCCAGGCCTGCTTCAGAACTGCAACAGGAGTGAGATCTTTCCCTGCTTTTATTTATACACATAGAATATCAAATATTACTGAGTTTGTGCTTGTTAATGGTAGCCAAAGGGGTTAAGAGAAATAAAAAGGGAGTTTGCAAACATACCAGGGGAGAAAGAGCTAAAGTAGTCCCATTAATAAATGAGGGAGCTGAATCCAGCAGTGATATTGGAGTGACTGAGCTGCTGAGCTGCTTTTAAAATCAGTCTCTGGTAAAATCAGTGGAGACAATTAGGAGACCCTGTCAGATACAATCATGGTCTCCCAAACAGAAAAGCAGCCCACGAGGGAAGAGAGAGGCCAAGAAGAGCAGGGGAATGAAGCCAGCAGCTGTTGAAGTCAGAGGAAAGGTTTGTGCTGAGTCCCTGGTGCTGGGCTGTGCAGAGATGCCACCCCAGAGATGTCCAAGCCATGGGGCAGGAGATCTCAGCTGAGCCTCAGGAGGAATTTGGGCTGGGGTGGGAAGTCTTGGGGTGAGGGCAGTGGAGGGACAGAAGTAGGTTGGTCTGGGCAGCCCCTCTGTGGTGGGAGGCAGGCTGGGGGGGCTGAGTTCAGCCTTTGTCTGGGTGCAGAAGGATGGGTTTGGGACCTGGGGGTGGCCTCCAGCTTGTGGGCTGCTAAGGGAAGAGTGAAAGCTGTGCCCCTGGGCTCTCCCAGCTCTGTGACAGGGGCACTCAGCTGCCTCCCAATGCCCTCTGCTCTCAGCCCATGGCCTCACCCAGTGCCTGCTGCACTTGCTGGGATGGGTCCTGCTCCTCTGCGTAGTGTTGGATTGACCTTTGGGTGAGGAAGGGGAAAGATGGGATAGTGGAGCCCAGGTCTCCAAAAAATCCCTGTTCCCACAAGCTGCCAAAACCCACCTGTTGAAAATGTTTGAGGGCTGCTGGAGAAGCTCCTCTGAAGCATTGTGAGCTTCACTGCCTACCAACTCTCCAGGTAGGGAATTGCTGCCGAGGTCTGAAGAGATTCCCCCGGAGGAGTGAAACCTGAGGGACAATTTCCTGGATATTTTTGTGAACGCTGCTGTGGTGAGGAAGATCCTCAGGAGTGCACCACGGTGAGCAATCCTTTCTCTGTGGATATGAGATCTCGGCTGGGGCTGGAGCTGATGCAGAGCCCTGGAGAGGTGTCTGTGGTGTTGGGAGGTGCAGCAGCCCCAGCTTTGCCGGGTTTTGCTGAAGTCTCACAGAGGCTGCAACCAGCACACTCAACCCCTGCCCCATCCCTGCACCTCTCTCTTCTGTCTCTTGGATTATTTAATGCATTTCTTTTGGGGTTTCCCCCCATGCAGCTTTTCTTCAGCTGCTCTGTGCAAACTGTTTTCACCCCCTTCATGTCCCCAGGCTGCACCCTGTGCCCCACCATCAGCTCTGGCTGTGGTGATCCTGGCCTGGGTGCTGCCAGTCAGCCCTCTCCTTGCTCGCAGTGTCCTTTTCTCCCCATCACATGCCTCAAGTTCTTGCAAATCTGTTCTAGTTTAAATCTGAAATGTGCCTCTGAGAGGAAGAGAGGAGAGAGGCATGCAGCTCTCACCCTCACAGTCCGACCCAGCCCCACTCCCTGCCTCCTTCCAAAGGCAAAGGCAAGGAATTAGAACCTGATCCCTGTTTCTTCCAAGACTCTTGATGCAGAAGGAGCCTTTGGGGCTGCTCTTTGCTGTGGGCTCCCCAGTGGTGCTAAACTTCTGGAGGACTCCAGTTTGTAGTGGTCTGCACACTTGCCTCCTGCCCAAAGCCACCAGAGCAGCCCATGGAGGAGGGCAGCACACTGGGCTCAGTGGCACAGCCACACTCAGTCTCATGTGTGCCCATGTGAGGGGCTGGAGGCATCAGCTGAGCTTTGTCTCTGTGGCTGACCTCTGCTGCCCTCCCTCCCAGAGCTGTCTCCTCTTTCCGTGTATCCCTGCTTGCCTACCTGGGACGCCCTCACCTCTGCTGGACAGCAGGTCCTGGCCTTGCAGAGCCAGCAGCACACAGCCGAGCCGCACCAGACCTGGCCTCGCTTCCCTCTGGGGGGACCGGGCTGGATGTGTCCCCAGGAGGCAGCGTCCAGCCCGGCCCCGCAGGCGGCTGAGCAGCGCTCACACCTCCCTTCGGCCCCCTTTAAACACCTCCTCTGCCAGGGGACACAGAAGAGCCAACTGCCCACTGTCACTGTGGAGGGCGTTTGCCCACGCAGGACCCCCCCTCCACACCCCAGCGCTGCCCAGCGCTGCCGCCCGACTCCAGCCCCGGAGAGCCTGGAGCTGGCTGCTGAGCCGGGAAAAAAAGAGGCTGCAGCAAAAGATGGAACAAACAGAATTTTTTTTTGCATCTAGAGGGGGAAGCACAGAGCTAAAAATAAAACGGGCAGATCAGTATCTGTCAGGCTGACGTTGGATTGGCTCTCCGAGATGCATGTAATTACCAGGCTGTAGGTAGACATTTGCATGGAGCCACAGCGAGCTGCTGAGACAAGGTTATGCTTTAACCTTTACGTCCTGAATCTGCTGGAAAACTAAGACAGAACTGCAGGAAATTAACTTAAATTAATGGAGTTACTGTGACGGTGCCACTCGGTGCTCGGTGCGTGTCACCGCGCGGCACGGAGCGTCCTGCTGCCCCCTGCCCCGGCTCCCGGAGGAGATGCTTTGGAAGCAAGTCTGGCATGCGTGGATCTCCTCCCTCGGCTGGGAATCGGCTTGACTGGGGAGAGCATCTGGGGGGCTGTGTGGTCCACGCACATCCCTGCTTAGCACCCCCAGAGCTGGGAGGCATCTGGGCAGAGGGAGCTGTCCTGGGGTGGGTGGTGGGCACGGGTGCCAGCTGTGCTGGCAGGGGATGTGCTGGGCTCGTGGATGTTTGCTGAGCGCCCAGAGCCTGAGCTCTGCGCAGAGCTCCGCAGGCACTGCTTGGTGCTGGACCCACGTGGAGTGAGGCTGGGATAGTCTCTTTGTGTGTGCTTGTGGGTGTGAGGAACTGGTCTGGTGAGAAACAGGCAGAGGAGCCAAACCCATGCCTGGACATTGCCTCTCTGGGCTCCCGTCAGCATTCCTGACGCTCTTGGTCTCCATGGTACCTGCTTACCCCCAGGAGGCCCTGGGGCTGCTTACTCCAGCTCCTGCTGCTGCCCATCATCCCCACGCCAGGCAGCACTGCAGGGCAGGGGCAGTCAGAGGATGTGTGGTGATGGGAGGAGAAGGCTTCCCACCAGGAGGGGAGATGGAGATGCCATGGGCGTGTTTCTCATTCCCAGCTGGCACAGCCACCAGAGCCGCTGCTGCTGCTGCTGTGGGATGCAGGAGTCCAGCTGGGGGTGGAAGGGAAGCAGATTGGCACACACGGGGCTGTGGAGCCTGCCCTGACATCTTCCTGCTGCTGCCACAGGGCTGCCCTGCCCCGGGGCTGCCCTGCCCCGGGGGTGTGCTCTGGAGGAGCTCACTTCTCCCAGGCTCTTTGCTGGCTGTGCTGGCCAGGCAGAGCTGGCACCTCCCCTCCAGCTCGGGGTAAGCTTTGTCCATGGTGTTGATGCCATCGCTCGGCTCAGGCTGATTGAACTTCTGTGCCGTGTGGCAGAAGCTGGAAGGAGGAAGAGTGTGGTGGGGCCAGCTGGGGCAGAACAGGACTGCTCACCTCCCCAGAGGGCTGGGCCACCAGCAGCCCAAGCTGCTCCACTGGCTCTGCAGCAGCTTCTGAACCCAGTTTAAGACTCTGGCCCTAATCTTCAAAGCAGCCACTGGAGGAAGTACCTAAGGCATAAAAGGCTGAATTCTGTTCTGTGAGCAGCACAAGCAGCTCCTCTGGGACTGCCCAGAGTGTGAAGGCCAGGATGAGACCTCAGAGAGCAATCTCAGCTGGCTGAGAAGGGGCAAGGATGGGCAGTGGTCAGGGCTCTTGGCCTGGATTCTGGGATTTTGGGGTCGTTTTTTGCTCTGGGTGCTGCTGGATGCAGGTTCAGGTACCTGAATCTCATGAAATCCTCAAACACCTTTGTGCTTTGAGTTTCTGCAGAGGGAAGCTGAGGCTTTGTCTCTCTGCCTCTAGTGACCCATCTGTGAGCCACAGGTAAGTGCTGTCTCACTTCCTGGGGCAGGCAGAGGACAGGCACAGTGGAGACTGAGAGACCTGTGAGTGTGGTGACATCCTAGGACGAACTGCAGGCGTCAGAGGGAGCAGCCTGCAGGGTGAGGCTGGGCAAGCCTACACAGTGCTGGGTGGTGGGGAGCAGCCCAACCTCTCTTGGTGCTCTTTGAGCAAGGGAGGGACCTCCAACCCTCCAACCTTCCCAGTAGGCCACAGACTCAGCAGGTAACTGACCTCCAGAGGCAGCACAGCTGCAGCCTGCAAAGCCTGGGGGATGTGGAATGTGCTGGTGTGCTCCAGCAGTGAACTGCGATGAAGCCCACAGCCCTGCCTGGCTGTTGGGAGGTGGAGGATTGAATTGGGGTGATGAGGGTGCAAGGATTGACTCTCCCTCTGATGAGTCCCTTTCATGCCTCTCTCAGCTGAAAAAAGGAGTTAAAGTCGTTGTACATTAGCTTGGGGGAAGTTTGGCTTTGTGACTTCCTGACAATGAGAGTGTTGTAAGAGAGGGACACGAGGTTCAGAGCTGCCATTGTGCTTTGTTCTCACACCCAGCTGAGCCTCCTGCCTACCTGGACCTGTGCTGGAGCAGCAAGGACTGAGGCAGCTTCCCACACCGATGCTATCCTTGTCTTGAAGTTGTCCTGGAGTCAGCTCCTGGAACACTTTCCCTGCCCAGAGAGCACTGAGCTCCTTGGGAGTCTGGCTTTGATGGTTTCTTCCCCACCTTTGTGGAAATCCCCCTCCTGGATGCCTCCCTGTTTGAACCCTTTGTTTCTCCCAGCCCTTGAGCCAGTGCTGCTTCCAGCTGGGGGTGCAGCCCAGGAACAGAGGCTGCAACTCCTGGTGCTAAGTACAGGCTTCTCCTGCTGCCCAGACACAGCTCCAGGGGAGCCACTCGTGCCCCAAATGCAGGCTGTTGTTTTTCCAACTCTGTCAGCTGGTCTGACAAAAGCCATGGCCAAGCCCTGCGAGCTCTGCCTGCTCCCATCCCTGCTCCTCTTTGGGAGGTTGGTTCCTCACGAGGGAGCAGCACCCCGGAGCCCTTTCCCTTCTTCGGCAGCACAGGGCAGGCTTGAGGCAGCTGATCCCGGCGAGCAGGAGAGGGGAAGGCTGCAGAGGCTTGTGCAGAGAATGGCCACCAGCATGCCTATGTGGAGCATGCAGGGGGATGGTTTGTCACTGTCCCTTGTCCCTCTGCCCCCACAGGCTGCTTCTTCCCACAGGCTTCATTGCCACCTCCTACTGAGGGTCCTGCTGTGGTTTACTGTTTGTGTAACCCAGGGGAACTGTCCCTGGAGCCCCAGCCACAAAGAGTGCCAAGGGTGTGGGGGGACAGCTGGGGAGGTCATACCCTTCTCCTTCCATGGCTGCTCACAGCCAAGGGCTGAACCACTCCTGAAGCAGCTCCAGGAGTGCTGCCGTTCACAGCACCCTGGCTTGAAGCACCTTCCAGTGGACTTCCAAATACTGCCAACTTGATGTGGGCACTTCCTGTGTCTGGTGTGCCCATATCTGGGCTGTGTTGGTTAGGACCAGGTGTGCTGAGCTCTGTCCCCCCTGCACAGGTAATGTGCTGAGGATCTTCCTTCGGTGACTGCCATCTCCAGCAGCACCTCTGGAGCAAGATGCCACAGCTGCAGCCTTGCCTTTGAATTGCCATGGTGCTTTAGTCTTGGTGGCTGTGGCACTGGTGCCCATGGTGTGGTGCAGCCCTCACTGTCCTACGCAGTGTGTCCTCAGCCTGGGCTTTGTCTTTCCCCACTCTGCTCTGCCCATGGCCTTGCTGCAGCTGTGCCAGCTGTGCTCCAGAGGTGCCCATGGTTAGACCAAGCTACTTACCAGGAGTAAATGGCACCTCTAAACCCCTACTGGGGGCACTGAGAATGCTATGAGAGCACAGCTGGCTGGCTCTGCAGCACCAAGCCCTGGCTCTGCAGCACCAAGCCCTGGCTCTGCATTGCCAAGCCCTGGCTCTGCATTGCCAAGCCCTGGCTCTGCAGCACCAAGCCCTGGCTCTGCAGCGCCAAGCCCTGGCTCTGCATTGCCAAGCCCTGGCTCTGCATTGCCAAGCCCTGGCTCTGCAGCACCAAGCCCTGGCTCTGCAGCACCAAGCCCTGGCTCTGCAGCACCAAGCCCTGGTTCTGCAGCACCAAGCCCTGGTTCTGCAGCACCAAGCCCTGGTTCTGCAGCACCAAGCCCTGGTTCTGCTCCAGTGTTGGTGTCCTCACAGCTCTGACGCAAGGCTGCATTCCTGTGCTGGTGGAAATGTACCCAGGGAGCAGGAGAATTGCTCCCAGGCTGCTCTGGAATGAAGCCCCTGACCTGTGGGCTGAACTCTGGTCTGGATAGGGGTGGCCTGAGGCCGGTGGCACCTTGCCACTCAGAGAGCCACTTGCAGGCACTGTAAGGTGAGAGCAGCTGCACAGTGAGGCAGGAGGAGCAGGCTGAGAGATCAGGACCTGGCCTTGCCTCCCGCTGCTGCCGTGGGGCTGTGCTGGCTGGCAGCAGTGGTGAGGCTGCCTCTGCTCCTCCCTGCAGCACGAAGCTCTCTCCTTTGGGGCTGGTTTCCCACCCCCATGAGGGGAGCCTGGCATGGGGCAGCCCTGGCTTGGGCTGGAGCTGGGGTGTTGGGAAGGGGCTGAGGACCCCAGCTTGCATCTGGTGTCACCAGGAGCATCTGAAGGAATTTGGACTATTTTTACTGTTTGTTTTTGTTCCTCCCCTCCCCTCCTAGCTATGCACCTTAGCACTCGCTGTGGGCCTTGTCACTGGGGCAGCTCCACTTGGACTCTGAAACAGATGACTCAGCTCCTCCCTTGTCAAGAAGAGTTTTGGGTTATTTTTGCTCTCCAGCCCCATTTTCTCGTTGTGCTGCAGTCAGTGGAGGCTCTGCAGGGGCACCCTGGCTGCTTCCAACAAATGGCTTCCTTTGGAGTGACAAAATCCCAGCTTGTGGGAATGCTGCTGCAGGCCTTTGGCTGCTGATTTATGAGGAAGGGTCTAATTCTAGTTATTAAAAATACCAAATACTTGTTGCAGGAAACCAGGGTTACAGAGCTGCTGAGGGGACTGGAACCTCTCTGGTGGGCAAAGACTGAGAGAGTTTGGGGCTTTGGGCTGCAGAGGAGCAGCCTGAAGGGGATCTGATCAATGCTGCAGGGGTGGGGGCCAGCAGGGTGGGACCAGGCTTTGTTCAGTGGTGCCCAGTGACAGCACAAGGGGTAAGGGGCACAAATTGGAACATCAGAAGCTCCATCTGACTATGAGAAGGAACTTGTGGAATTTAAGGCTCTGCAGGGATAGGCTTGGGAGCTGCTGGGAGTTGTTTAGGGAGGAGTGACGCAGCCTTTGGGTAGTTGGCCTTAGGGTGGACTCCTCCCTCCCACTGGCTCTGGGCTCTCCAGGAGCCTCTTGGCTGCAGTGGGGAAGGGGTTAAGGCTTCTTCACTAGCTGAGAGCTGCTGCTGGCTGCCTCTTTCCCTTCCGGGGCTGGGGCTGAGGTTTGCTGGTATGTGTGCAATGTGGAGCACCCAGCCCTGCCAGCTCCAGAGCCTTCCCGGCACGGCCTGCCCTGCCCTGGCTCCTTCCTTCCGCTGAGAGATGGGGCTGGAGGCCAGGGACCTGCTGGGAGAGCAAAGGCAGGCTTGGAGGAGATGGAGCTGCAAAGCAGCAGCCTGAGCTCTGGCAGAGATGCTGCCCAAGATGCTCTTGCCCAGGTAGTGTCTCTGGGCACGTCCTTGTGGCAGCCCAAGGTCTTGTCGCTCATCTGTGCTCACCTCTTTGCCTTCAGCATGCCATGGGCTGGGGCTGGCAGGGGGGCAAAGAGCTTGGGATGCTCCCACGTGGTGAGACCTGATGGGGAGCTGTTTTGGGCAGGCTCTTGCTTCCCACAGCAGGGCAGAGGGTTTGGTGCAGATGCAGGAGCTGGAAAGCTGCAGGCACAGCAGCAGCAGTCAACCCAAAGCCTAGGGAGAAGCCTTGGAGGGGGCTGGAGGCTTGGGGGCGTTGCAGATCTCCTGGAGCTCTCTGCCCCAGGAACTGATGCCGCTCCTGTGGCTGGGAAGAAGCACAAAAAGGAACTTGCCTCCAGGTGGGGACCATGGTGCCACTGGGAGGACTGCTGCAGCAGGAGCCTGGCCTCCAGCTCTCTCCCAGGGCTGGTGGCGCTCTGGGCAGTGCTCTCATGGCTGCACCTTCAGATGAGCAGCCCTGAACACCCCTCAGGACCTAGGGGTGGGGGGCAGCTGCCTGCTGTGGGCAAATGGCAGGAAAGAGGTTCACCCTGCAGCTTTTTGGGGTTCAGTGAGGCTGCTCCTGGCCAGTGCAGGGGCTGCTCCCTCCACACTCTGCCACCACTCTGCTGTCACCAAGGGACTGAGCTTTGCCTTTGATCTCCTGCAGCTCCACCACTGATGCCAGCAGGAGCAGGCCTGCAGACCAAGGCTGTTTGGTGCTAATTTTGTCATCCCTGATAAGGGAACCTCTCTAAAAATGCCATCTGGGGCTGTCTGCAGGGCGAGTTTGTCACCCTGCCTGCTGCTGCATTGTGGGAGGGCCTGGCACACATGGGAGTTGGCACACCATGGCACTGGGCAGCTTGGGCACAAGGGTCTCAGCACAAGAATTCCCACCTTAGTTTGGTCCCTTAGACTACCCTAAGCTGACAGCTCGAGCCCTTGGCCCTGGGTGGCTCCAGGCTTCCTGGCCAAGGCTGAAATCAGATCGGTCAGAAAGGGAGCAGCTGGTGCTGGGTTTGGGTTATGGCTCCAGCACAACTTTCTTATTAACTCAAAGAAAGGTAAAAAAGGGAAATTGCTGTAACCAAGGGAGGTGGTTGCAATGACAGTGCCATGGGCTGGGCTGGGCTTTCCCCTTCTCCTGTACAGACAATTACCAAATGAATCTCCTTTGCTATGAGCCCTGGAGGATGGAGACTGCCCCAGCCACAGCTGTCAAGGGCTGCTGCTGTGCCCAGCTCTACTTTCTATTGCTCCCATGCTGCTCTGGCAGGCAAGGAGGCTGCTCCCTGGCTGGGAATCCCAAATTTCCTCTTTGGGACTCTCACCACTGCCCCTTCCTGGGGCATTGCTACTGCAGAAGCCTTCAGTCAGGACACAGCTCACAGTCCCAGATGTCCCCAGGTGGTCACTGGCCTTGAGGACAAACCAAACCTCCCCAGCTCACTTGCACCTGTAAATCCCCAGCAGCTGAGGCAGAAGGGAGGCTCTGGGGTAAACCAAGGCAGCTGGGGCATGTGGGCTTGGCTTTCCATTTCCCCCTTTGCTTAGGAGCCACCATGACCCAGTCTGGCCATGTGCCATGGGTGCCTCCTCTCCCCATCTGTTCCCACCTGCCCCTGCTCTTTCCCCAGTGACCAGCTCCAGTTGTGTTGACTAAAGGACAGAGCTTTCCTACAGCTGCCCAGGACCTGTGGAACCAGATGGGTGTGGAGAGCATGGAGCCAGGCTTGGGATGGCAGCGTGGGAACTCAGCCTGGTGAGAAAGCAGAGAACTCACCCTGGCAAGGCTCCTGGGCAGCCCTTCTGGCCTGCCCGCCCACCCCAGGACTTGCCTTGTCTGGAGGGTGGTGGAGAAGCAGAAGACTAAACACTGCCTTGCTGCCCTGAGCTTGGTGGCCCTGGAAGGAGTGATGCTTCTGGGGTGGGTGGGTAAGGCCTGGCAGAAGGCTGGGCAGACACTGGTGGCATCTTCTCCCTTCATGATCTTTGGGCTACAGGTGCCAAGGCAGGCAGGGCTGAGTCAGCCATGCAGAAGCAAGAGGCTAGGTGAGATCTGGACATAGCAGGAGATGGCTGGAGAAGGGAGGCTCCAGAAAGGGTTTCCCACAGGAGCAGTGGGTGATGAGGCTGGGTCAGGAGCTAGTCACTAACAGGGCACTTGAGCAGGAGCTGTGCCCACTTGTCTGCCTGCATCCCTGCACCCATCCCTGCAGGACCTTTGTGCTTTGGTGGTTTGGAGTCCACCAAGGTGTCCCCTTCCTTGCCTGGTCCTGTCTGCTGCAACCCTCACATGGCCCTACTGGTCCTCAGTGCTGCGGCTGGGAAGTGAAATCTGGCACAAGGAACTCTGTTGGTAGAGGTTGCCAGCCAGGGACTGTAACTGGCCTCCTCTGAGCAAGGCAAAGGCAGAACCAAGCTGTGGTCCCCTCTAAGTGCAGGTGAGAGACATTCATGGCCTCTCCACTCGCAGAACATTGCTTTTATCTCCCTGGTTCCTTCAGAGGCAATACAAAAGTTACTGATTTTGCACTTTTTATGCACCTGGGCCTGCAGATTTTGGCAGCAGTTGGTTTGCCTGTGTGATTTGCCTTGTTAGATCCCAGCCCTCGAAGGCATCTGGGAATGATCTGCTCCATGAGCTCCACCATGCTGCTGGTCCTGGCTGTGCCATCCTGCTCTGGGAACGTCCTCAAGCCCTGCAGGTGAGGCTGGGTTGGATCCAGGGCAAGGTAGATCCTGACCACGGGAGATGCCTGTGTGCTGTTGTGACCTAGGGGACGTAGTCAGCTGGACTGTGCTAGGGTGGGTGTGAAGCTCCATGACCCCAGCAAAGGGACCCCCAGAAACACTGGACTGAAGCCCCTGGGGCAGTCATGCTCTCCAGGCTCATTGCCTTGCTCTCTGGAGCTCCCATAGCTGGGATATCAGCCAGGGCCCAAGCTGCATGTGGCACTCAGTGCCCTGCCAGCCGGGGTACTGCAGAGGTTGGGCTGCTTCAGCACATCCACCTGTCTCTTGTTCCTCCTGGGAGCCCAGCTCGGGCTGCCCCGGGAGGGCTCTGAGCTGCCCTCACCAGAGGGCTTGGTCCATGTGGGAATCAGAGTTGGGGTTGGGCTGGAAGGGATCCTTGAAGGCCTTCTTGTCCAACCCCCTGCAGTCAGCAGGGACACCTCCAACTAGAGCAGGCTGCTCAGGGCCCTATCAGGTTTGACCTTGAATGTCTCCAGGGGGAATATCTTGCTCCAGCTCAAGCAGGGAGCCCCAAAACTGGCTGGGGATGGGGGTCCCACTCTTCCCTTCGGTGGTGGTGAGAAGAAGAGCAAAGGCAGCAGCCTGCCCTGCTGCAACCAGAGCAGGGGCAACAGCTAGAGGTGGAAACTGCCACTGGGGTCTTACCCTCCTCTGTGGCAGCCTTTGCATGGTAGGACTCTGGAGGCCAAGGGGAAGGTCAGGTTGTCCTGAGGCATTGGAATGTCCAAGGGCATTGGAAGGATGATGCCAGTTTGGAGCCTGGTCTTGCTGGTAGGGCTGTTGTCAGGCAAGGGCACAGGGAGGAGAGAAAGAGGAGTCCTGCTTGCAGCTGAGCTGCTGTGGGCCCACGCAGGTTGTGTGCTGGATGCTGTGGGGTTCGGAGGTGTTCTCTCACGCACTGGACCATGGAATGCTTTGGGTTGGAAGAAGCCTTTAAGGCCTGGTTCTGTTTGGTCACTGGGGTGCTGAGGGCCATGGCTTAGCACCAGACCATGGCTGGACCTTCATGCTGAGGGCCCTATGCAACCAAACTGCCTCTGGCATTGCCCACAGCCACTCTCCCAGCTCCATGCCAGGCTTCTCCTTTAAGAAGGCCCAGGACTGATTCCCTCGTGGGGCGTCGCCGTGCCAGCCATGTCCAAACGGTTTGCACGTCTGCATTTTTTACTGCCCTGCTTTAATCTGCATGCAAATGCAGCTCTGCTGGCCCTGCTCTGCCTGCTCGCACAGGCAGCCGCAGCCCCGCGCCTGCCGCCCGGCTCCTGCTCTGCATTCGAGGAGCCTCTGAAACCTGATGGATGGAGCTGCAAGGGGAAGGAGAGGGATGAGAGATTCTCCTCATCTCTTTGCTGGGGAGGGTGGAGGAGTTGGGGAACCAGAGGAGGGAGGTTTAAATATGTGCAAAATTGTTTATTGGGAGGAAAAAAGCAAGGGGTGTTGGGTGTGGGGTGTGGTGCCCATGTCCGGGAATATTTCGTATGCTGCTCCAGAGCCATAGCCCAGAGGATTTTAGCTGGAGGTTGGGGGGAAATAATCTTGGCAATAATCTTGTGCTGGTGGAAATACTCAGCTCTTCTCCTGATAAATAGACACCAGTGCAGCTGCAGTCAGCCTGGCAGGCCTGGAGAGCAGAGCTGCCTGTGCTTGGTTAAAGGGTGAAGCCAGCGCGGGCTGTGCAGTCGCTCCCTGGCAGGGGCTGCCTCTGCCTGCTCCCACTCACTTTTCCTCCCGTTTGTTTTTTACCAGCTGCACTTGCCCGGAGCTCTCCAAACCCAACACCCATGAATCCTGGACACTCATGTCCCCAGAGCTACCCTTGCAGGAGGGAAATGGGAAACTGTGCTCCAGCTGAGGCTGCAGTGAGGCAACACCTTTGGACGTGTGGCCAGAGCAGGGCAGAGTTTGCTGTCCCCAGGCTGTGGTGCTTCCGAAAGCTGCTCCGTTTGAAGTTGCAGATCCTCAGGTCCTGCATCTGCTTGGAGGTAAGGGTGAAGGCTGAGGAGGCCTTGCTGCTGGTGTGGGAAGCAGGGGATGACATTTCCCTTCACCACCCAGGTGACTCTGGAGGAGCAGCAGAGTCTGTTCTCCTGCCTCGGTGGAGTGGAGGTCCTCAGCTGCCAAAGGGGCAGGTTTTCAGGTGTGATTTAGGGACTTCCAGTTGCTTGCCATTTTAATTTTCAATCTTTAAGCCCTGGCTGGTTTTGAGCCCCATTATGAAGCCTCCTTGGTGTCCTGAGCTGCTCTGGCTGATGGGAGTGCTGGGTGTGGGGGCTGCAGGGATCTGGGGGGTCACCTGCCCTAGGGCAGGGGGTGGCTGTGGGCAGCTTCTGCCATTGGTGCCTCCAGGACCCAGGGGCTCTGTGTGGAGCACAGCTGTGGCCAAAGCCAAGTCTTCTGCAGGCTCCTCCAGCAGTTCATACACAACCTCCTCCAGTATGACCCTCTACAGAAGGCCAAAGGCTCTGTGTGCTGGGAAGCTCCTCTGCCACCACATGGACTTGTCAGATCTGTTTGCTTCTGCATCTCCAAGCTCCACAATTTGGCAATGCTGAGCTGTGCTGGAGCTGGAGCTGAGCTGAAGCTGGAGCTGGAGCAGAGCTGGAGCTGTGCTGGAGCTGCCACCCAAGGCAGGCTCATGGGCAGTCCTGCTTGCTGGGTCCACAGCCCACACTCAGGGCTGCTCCTTCTGCTTCTTTGATTTCCATCACAGCTGGGAGGCTTCTCCTGTCCCTCACCACAGCCCTGTTGTTGGAGGGATCAGCAGCAGCCCCAGCTCTGCTCCTGCCTGTCCCTTATCTCCCCTTGGAGCGTGTTTGCTGTGAGATAAACACTTTGTGTCCTCACTCTGGTGGGTTTGTGTCGCTGGTGATCAGAGGCTCCAAACTTGCCCTGTTGCAGCTGCTTTTTTAAAGGCCCTTTTTGTTGGTGAGCAGATTCAGGGAGCCTTTCTACTGCCTTCATCTGTAAATTGTCCTCTACATAAGGAAGGCAGCGCTCTGGCTGCGGTTTGATGTGTTTGTCGCCCAGCAGATGTCTGGGTGGTTAAAGTGCCCCCTGAGTACAAGTATCCTGTGTTTGCAGCTCTTTGATACTTGGTTCAGGAATCTTTTTGTTCTTTCTTTCTCTCCTCGAGTCCTGGGGGTCTGTAGCAGATGCCTGCTGCAGTCTCTCCTTTGTTTTCTGCTCCTGCTATCTGTGCCCACAATGTTATTCCTCTTTCCTCTCCCTCCTTGCATTGGATCATCTCTTTCGGGTGGGTGGCCCTGCAAAGGCTCCGTGGGCACCACTTTGGGGGCCTGTTGGGTGCCTGCTGGCCATGGCTCTGGTTCTCTGTTGCCCTTTTGCAGGACCCTAGGAGAGAGCTGGCACATTACCTGCCATAGGCGATGGTGCCAGTGAAAGCAGTGCCAGCTTGCTCCTCTCCCTACTGGCAGCCCAGTCCCAATGCCCCTTTTGGGTCCTGCCGCATCACCCTGCATGGGAAGCCCAGGCCTGCTTTGTCCTCATGTCACTGTGACCCTCATGGCACCACTTTTCCTTCTTGCTGATCTGTGTCTCCAGCATCTCTTCCTCTGCCCTCTGCTAAGCTGGTGGAATTCAGCCTCTCAGTGCTGCAGGCTGCTCCTTGCCCCTTCCTTGTCTGCCTTTCAGTGGCTTCCCTGGCTGCCACCTGTGATCCAGAGGCTCCTCTTTGTTGTTCTGTCCTTCCCCCTCGTCACAAACTTGTGTTTCTGTTCCGTCTTTTGTGAAAAGGTCTAAGACTGAAGGTGAAATGTGCTAACAGCCTTCAGAAATGTGTCAGTGGGTGCTGCCAGCAGGAAGGGAAGCGACGGCTCTGCATGTCCTGTGGCGGGCAGGACGAGCAGCGATGGGCATCGGCCCCAGCAGCAGGGGGGGTCGGGCCTGCCCTGAGCCATGCTGGGGGGCGGCACCGGGGGCGGCTGCAGGGAGAGGTTGGAGGGGTCAGGTCGGACCAGCAGCTGCCAGGAGAGGCTGAAGGGGAGTGGAGGGGGTAGGAGGTGATCCAAGAGATCGTTTTTCATCCTCCCCAGCCCTCTCACCTGCCCTGCTGTGTGCTGGAAGCCCCGAGCTAGGCAGGGGCTGTTTGGAGCTCGCTCAGCCAAGCTCCTCGCTTCTCTCTCCTTGTTTTTTGTCTCTGTTGCAGCAGCTCTGGCAGATGCAATTGCAAGCAGCCTGGAAGCAGCCAGGGCCAGCCTCTCCTCCCCAGCCCTTCCCTTTGTGCTTGGAGGCTCTTTTCAAAGCTGGAATGCTGTTGGAGGTGCCGGCAGCTGCAGGCAGAGCACCGGGATGTGAGCAGTGACCAAACCCAAGGCTCTCCTGCACCCAGAGGAGTGCCTGAGCTTGGGGGCAGCCTCAAGGCTCTCGATGGGAAGTTGCTGACAGCTTTGCAGAGGGCCCTGTTGTGCCCATGTCAGAACCTGGGTGGAGATGTGAAGGTGAGGATGACTCCTGGAGTGCAGTCCCCGCTGGGCCCCCCGTGGGTGTGGGCAGCAGGGATGGGATGGGAGGATGGAACTGCCTGCTGGTGTGTGCCCACCCTCAGTGGGTGCAGCAGGGCACCCGGGGAGCTGGGGCAGATGGGCTCCTTGCATGCCTCTCATCCCCATGTCCTCTGAAGGACACTGCAGGGCATCAGCCAGCCCCACGGGAGCTGCTGTTTGTGCCCAAACAAGAATCTGAGGCCCTGGAAGTTGCAGAGGGTCCCACCCTCTGGCCAGGAAGTCCCTGAGTCCCAATGGCATCCTCAGCCCAACACCCACCTCTGCTGCTCTGGTTGCATCTGTGCTATGCCCCTGTTCCCTCTCAGATCCCTATGCCTGCTCTCCCCGGGGCGCTGCAGGGGGGTCCTGGTCAGCCGTGACCCCTTTCGCCCATCCTGCAGCACCCCCCTGCCAGCTCCCCACCAGCAGAGGTGGGCAGGAGGAGCAGCAGGATGAATAATTTATTACAAGGATGCAAACCAGGCTTTAAAACTCCCTGTATAAATATTTATTTTTGACTCGTTAGCACCGCAGCCGCCTCCACACCCCCCCCNGCTGTCCCTGCTGTTTCTCCTCCTGCTTCCCTCCTCCACCGTTTGTCTGCCTCCCTTCGCAGCCGACCCGAACGCCGGTGCCAAATGCTTCCCGGGAAGAGGCAAAATTCCTCCTTTCTGGAGCACGCAAAACAAGGAGGGGAGGGCCGGGAGCGGGGAGCTGGAGGAGCAGACACAGGCACAGCACAAACCCCTTTGAAGCCTGAGCAGGGCAGGGTTGTTTCTGTGGTAACGGCTCGGGGATTGGCGCTGCGCTGGGCGCCTCCAGCCCGCCGCTGCGGGGTGATTAATGAGCTGCTGCTGGCCTCTTGGGGGGCTCCCGGGTCGTGCTGGGCACCGCAGTGCTGCTCCGCCGGACCTCGGGCACCTCTCTGCCCTCTGCTCGCTCTGGTGGTGCCTCAGACTCCTCAGCCTTGGGGGACATCAGTCTGGGGTTAGGCCCTGTGGGACATGGGCTTGAGATATCTGTTCCCTGCCTCAGGGGTGCTGGAGCATCCTTGGGGCCGTGGCCTTCATCCCACTGCTTGGTCCCATGCACGAAGGTTGGTCTTGGAGGAGTCCAGCATCTCCCTCAGTACAGGGATGGGCCAGAGCCCTGGGGGAAGGTGGTGGCAGAGCAGGGGCCCTGGCAGGCACAGGTGAGCCTGTGCCAAAACTCCCCTGGGTTTTGGGGAGCATTCCTCATCTCCTCACCCCAGTGCCTGCCTACCTCCCACCCAGGGCTGCAGGCTTTGCTCAGCCATGAGCAAAGGTGTGGGTGGGGGCTGTGCTGTCCCCCTAGTGCCACCACTCACTGCTCCAGGTGTCACCAACATGCCTGTACCATCCCCAGCAACACCTGCAGCTCTGGGGCCGTGAAGCCCACCCCCGACTTCTGCTCTGGAAAGGCACGGGAGGGGCAGGCACTATTCACATCTCCTGGGCTCTCTTTGCCCCAAAGCAGAGCAGCTCAGCTCCCTGAGCTGTGCTGGAGCAGATGTGCTGCCAGCCAGCTGCTATTTATAATGTGCAGCCCCTCCAGCCCTCGGCTCTTGCGCTCCACAGCTCCTTTGGAAGCCTCCAGCTCTGACCCAGGACCTGGTTCTGGAAAGCTCCTTGTAAAGTTGCTGGGATCCTGCCTGCTCCCTGCCTTCCAAGGGGCTTTATCACCCCCAGAGACTGCTGGGCTGGGCCTATGCCATCCCTGGATGTCCCTGCAATGGGGTCTCGTTGGGTGGTGTGGCCTTGTCCTTGTGGCTGCAGGTTCTGGAGCTGACCCCACTCTGTTGCAGGGCTGGGACCTCAAACCTTTCCCCAGCCCCGAATCAGAGAGGTTTTGGCTATTTCGGGGAGATAGGGGCTGAGGCTCACTAGTTATTGCTCACCCAGGAGATGGTACAAGCACATTGGTGACACCTGGATCAGTGAGCAGTGACACTAAAGGAGGCTGGGCACAGGGTGATGGCCTGGTGAGCTGTGCCAGCCAGGGGAAGGGGCTGCCTTGGCAGGGCTCCATCAGCACAAGAGGTCAGCTCAGCCCAGTGGGGACACTGACACAGGTTCCTGTGAGGACAGCATCCCTGCCCCAGGCTGGGAGGTAGCCAAAAACCTTTGCTCCTGGACAAGGGTCAGTAGCAGAGCCTGTGGCAGCCTCCAAGAAGTCATCTCTGCTGTTGTGTTAGTTACTGACAGGCTGTGGGGAAGGACACACTGGAAAACCCCAAGTGCTGGAGCCAGGAGGTCTCATCGGTGCTCAGCAGCCCGGGCCTGGCTCTCCCCACCAAGGGGAGACCCATGAGTGGCTTTTCCAGTGGCTGCTGTGGGTAAGCACGAGTGGAGAGGCTCCCAAACCCACAGCAGAGTGAAAGTGAGGAGCTGGAGGAGCTGGCTGGGTCCCAGCCTGACTCTGGCAACAGTTTCCCCCCTCGAAGGGGTGAGTCCCTGCCCAGTAGGACTGGCAGCATGCTGGAACTGCAGGGTCTGCTGGCACAGTGACACTCGGGATCTCTGTCCCAGCCTGGGGCACTCTGCAGAGCTGTGTGAGCAGTATGGGACCCCAGGATGGTGCTTGGACCTCCCCCCTGCAGTGAGTTAGAGCTGGAGGAGCTCTGCAGGGTGATTTTTGTTCAGAACAAAGCAATGAGGAATTTTCACCCAGAAGCTTTGTGGACCTTGAGAGTTTCTTCCCCTGTGTCTGGCCATGGGTACCAGGGATGCCTCCATGGGGGATCTGGGACAGGTTTCCATGGAAACCAGCATCAGGAGTGGAACCCAGGGGGCAGATTTGGGTCCTCCACTGGCACTGCACAAGCAGTGCTCAGCACGAGGAGGCCCCAGCCTGGCATGGTGCCCATGGCCAGGAGGAGCCTTGCTCTGCCCTCGGTCCTCCATGCAGGAAAGAGATTCCAAATCTTGGGGGCAGGCCCTGGCTGGAGATATCACCAGCCCAGTACCACCCCTGCAGCAGCTCCTGCTCCCCTGGCGTGCTCCCCTGGCGTGCTCCCCTGGCGTGCTCCCCTCTCCCTTTGCCTCTTACCCACTCCCCATTCCCTCTCTCTGCCTTGCTTCCCCTCGCTCCACCCCTCCAGACTCCTCTCAGGCCATCGATTTTTCCATCCCTCAGCCAAGCGCTGTAGGAAAATGAGAGAGCATCTCCGGGATCGATCAGCACCGAGCTGCAGCCTGGGGGCAGGAAGGGTTTGAATCGCCTGCTCCCCTGGCAGGTAATTACCCTCCCATCCCCAGCCGGGGCTTTTCACAGGGCTGGGGGCCCAGAGCTCTGCCCGGGGGGGTGCTGGGCTTTGCCATTGCCAGAGCTCAGCTCTAGGCCGGGTCTGTGCCAGTGGGTGCCAGCTTCTCCCTTGCTGACACTGATCACACTGCCGGTGCTGATCCTGGTGAGGGCAGGGGGCTGCGAGAAAAGTAAACCCAAAGGGAAGGGGCAGGGTACCCAGCTCCACTCTCCCCCAAAGGGAAGGGGCAGGGTGCCCAGCTCCACTCTCCCCCAAAGGGAAGGGGCAGGGTGCCCAGCTCCACTCTCCTCCAAAGGGAAGGGGCAGGGTGCCCAGCTCCACTCTCCCTCAAAGGGAAGGGGCAGGGTGCCCAGCTCCACTCTCCTTTCTGAACCTCTCCTTTGCAGGGAGCTGCGCCTGGGCAGTGCCACACAGCCAGAGACCACCCTGTGCAGCCCGGAGGTGCCCATGGAAATGCCAGAACTTGCCATCTGCTACCATGCTGGTCCGCGAGGTCCCACCACTCGCTGTCCTCCCCCAGAGAGCTGGCAAGTAGCTGAGTGAGCTTCTCTCACTGCACCCTGGAGTAGCTGCCTGCAAATGTTGACTTGTCGATGGCAAGCGGCATGAGTCACGGCGGAGCCGGAGGGGACGCAGGCGCCTGTGGCTCTGCCTCTGCTGTTGCCTGGCTGCCATGGGCCGTTGGCAGGGAGGCGTTGGCACAGTCCCCACGGCAGCTCTCCTGCAGCTCCATCTCCCCTCAGCAGGAAGTGCAAACCAGTGTGTGTGCCAGGCCTCAGCGCTCGTGTAAGCGGCGCTGGGGTCCTGCAGTGGGAGGGTGTCCATGTGGAGTTTGCTTGCTGGGCATGAGCAGGGCCTGCTGCTCTGGGCTGTGTACCACAGCAGGGAGAATTTGTCCTCAGGACTCCTCTGAAGGGGAACCCCCCAAGCCCACTTCCCCACCAGTGCACAGGGACACCAGCCCCAGAGCCCACAGCAGGCATCCTGGAGCTGAGCTTGGTGCCTCCCCCGGACTGATCCTCCTGCTCCCATTCCCGAGCTCCCCTTATTTCCCATGGATTTTGGTCAGCCTGTGCCCTGAGCTCTTCCCTGGGGGCTCAGCCCTGGGGTGCACAGCACATGGCTGCTTGGAGCTCGCTGACCACGGAGAGGCTCGGCAGCAGAGCACAGCAGCTTCCCGTGGCGGCTCTCAGCTAACAGCTCTGCCCGGGCAGATACAGCACAAAATGCTCCTCCCGAGAGTGCTGAGGAGCAGGAGGGAAGCCATGGGCAGATGCGAGCCAACACTCTGCTCCCTCATCCAGCCCTCCTGGATTCTGGCCCCTGGGGAGCCTGGCTGGGGGCTGCACCTTCACCCAACAGCCTCCAGCAGCATCTGCAGCCCTCCCACCCGTGGTCTGCAGGGGAGCCAGGGGCTGGTTGTGGCCCCATCTTGCGCTGCTGTCAGAGGGCAGCTCGCAGCCATTTGATTCCTTTGTGTTTCCAGCGGACGTGGGAAGTGGTGAGGACAGAGGAAGAGGGTGAGAAAGCGGAGCGAGGCGTCCCTGCTCCAGCACAGCCAGCGCAGACCAGCGCCCTGCGGGGGGGCGATGCACAGCCTCTGCTCTTCTCCCTCCAACACAGCAGGCAGAGGTTCGCTCCAGCCTGGCTGTGCTGCAGACGTGCAGATGGCAGCCTGCAGAGCTGTGGGGCTGCTGGGGAGGAGCTGGCTGAGGAGCCTCGGGTGAGGCTGAGCTGAGGTTATCTGCTCCACAGATAATGCCTGCTGCTGGGAGCAGCTGGAACCGCTGCATCTTGCCTTTGTTGGGAAGTTCATCTGATGAGACCTTGTCCCTGGTAAAGCTCTGACACAAAGCCCCACCAGGACAGGACCCTTCCTCTGGTGGGGTCTGGCATCAGTCTGACCACTGGGAGAATGTTCCCTAACCTGAGTGCTGCAGCCCAGCACAAAGTGGCTCTAATCCATCTTCCCTCAATCCCTGTGGCTGCCTGGGTCGAGAGGGATTTATGCCAGTGGCTAATCTGGGATCTTCCCATTGTTTGGTGAGCTGCCACCACCCAGTGTCACTGCTGGGCTCAAGGCAGGTTGTGGGGACAAGGGACACTCCTGGTATCTCTCCTTTGCTCTGCCACCCTCTTGCTGCCCATTCTCAGTCATGCCCCTTGGTCCTCCTGCTGCCTCCTCACTCCCAGGGCTGTAAAACAAAGGCAAAATCCTGACTTGCCAACAGCCCAATTAGGAAGTGGACGCTAATTAGAGGCAACTTCTCTGCTCCTGCTCTGTCCCACACCCATCGGTGGGGCACTGGGAAGCTCTGGGATGCAGAAGGCTGTGGTGGAGGCCAAACCCTCTGAGAATGCTGAGCAGAAAGCGGATCCCTGTGTTAATCTGGGAAAAGGAGTGTGAGGATAACTGCAAATCCTTCATGGCTCCTGTGGCTTCCCTCAGAGCCAAACCTGAGGCTGGTGCAAGAGGAAGCCCTGTGCCAGTGCTGGGCTTCACAGGTGGCTGCTGCAACCCTGGGGGGAGGGTTGGTGGCTGCACTGTGTGGGGCAGACTGGGGGCCCCCAGGGCTCTGGGCTCAGCCAGTGCTGCTCCAGGGTCTTGGCTGGTTCCTGGCTGGCTGCTGGAGGAGCTGAGGTGCCTGGGTGGGTGGGATTGGGATGTACAGGATCACAGGACCACAGCACTGTTGGGGTTGGAAGAGATTTCCAAGACCCCCCAGTCCAACACCAACCCAGCACCACTGTGGGCACTGAACCCTGGCCCCAAGTGCCATGGCCACACAGTTCTTGCACACCTCCAGGGATGGGGACTCCACCACCTCCCTGGGCAGCCTGTGCCAATCCCTGACCACTCTTGCACCAAAGAAATGTTTCCTCATCTCCAACCTAAGCCTCCCCTGGCACAATTTCAGGGCCATTTCCTCTCATTCAATCACCTAGGACTGGGTAGAAGAACAGCAGCCAGCTCCTGCAAGTGGGTGACCCTGGGGTGCACAAAGCTGCCCCCACCCAGTGCCCAGCTGCTGCCTCAGCTAATGCCCATCTAAGGAAAGAGCAGCCTGGCAGGGCTGGTGCCAGGGCAGCAGCAGAGCTGGAGCTCCCTCCCATAGGTTCCATCTCAGGAAGCAGAAGAAAAGCCCTTTTGATGCTGCCAGATCAATAGGCAGGTGGTGTTCCCCTCCCTGCTCCAGCTCTGCTCGGGGCCAGGGATGCTGCTCAGAGCTGGAGCAGGGCTGGCATCTCTCCCTGCTGGGTTTTGCCCCTCGTGCCACATCCCTTCCACGCCGTGCCACGCAGGTGCTGAGCCTGGCACCATCAGCAGGTTCCAGAGAGAGCATATCCTGGCTCAAAGTGGGGCATGGTCCCTCCTTCAGGGAGGGTTTTCAGTCAGCCTCCGGGCAGCCGTGGTCTCTTTGCCCAGACCATTTGCCAAGCCGCGGGGCTGCCAGGGTGGGCAGGATCTGGGCAGCTGCTCCGCTCCGCTCCTTCGGTGCAGGGAAGGGTTAACAGGCAGCAACATTTTCTCCCGCTGGAGCTGGGTGTCTGGAAGGCGCTGCTGGCCCTGGTGCTGTGGCTGTTGGAAATGAATTCTTCTTCCCAAGGTGTCTGCTCGGAGCGAGCCGCAGCGAGCCGCAGCGGTGCTGAGCTGGTGCTGGAGCAGCAGCTGCCGATGCCCTGCTGCCAGCTGCCGGTGCCCTGCTGCCAGCTCCCGGCGAGGCGGCGGCAGCGGTGGCCGTGACAGCTCCTCAGGGGGCTTGCTGCGGGCAGCAGATTTCGTGGTGCCTGCTTGCAGGCTCTGCTGGGAGCAGGCAGCTTCCAGCTCCAGCCTTTCCCACCTCAGCTCCACACACCCGGGCAAGAAACCTTCGTGCTGTGCCCAGCTTAGTGCCGCTTCCAGCCGCGGTGAGCTTCCCGTGACAGGAAAGTTGGGCAGATCTGCCCCCGGGTCATCCTGGGAGGGTTGGCATCAGCTCCTGGGCTGTGTCTCAGCCTCAGCTCCTGGGCTGTGTCTGTCCACAGCAGAGGGCCTGCTGCCCTATTTCCCCATGCTAGGTAGAGGGGTTGGGAGCAGGCTGAAGGGAAGAGGAGCTGCGTGGGTGCCCCTGAGCCCTCACTGTCTCAAAGGATGGCAGCCTGGCCTTAGGTTGCCATCTCTCTGTCCCATCCCTGGACCCTCTGCTGCTGCCATGGAGCTGCATTCAGGGGGGGCTGCTGTCCACACTCCTCCACCAGGCTTCAAACACTGCCCAGCAGCAGCCCGGCCCACGGCTGCACCACAAACACTCCTGGGGAGCTCCACACCAGCTAGCAGGGGGCTGTGGCAGCCAGATGCAAGCTCTTCCCCGAGCCCCCCCC
>VWYK01119743.1:40950-66288 GCA_013399775.1 Semnornis frantzii
CTTCCAGGGCCCCCCCCCCCCCTTGCCCTTGCCTCAGGCCAGGCAGGGACAATCCTGCAGCAGGACCCCAGCTGGGGCTGCTGGCTGCTGCCTTTCCATGGCAACGCTGCGCCAGGGGGTCCTGGGCTGGCAGAGAGGAGTGCAGCCCCCTCCTCCTCTTGCTCTCTGCACTGCCTTCCTGGGGAGCTGGCCTGCAGATGTGGTCTCCTTATCTTGGGAAGTTCTGACTCAGTTTTTCCCTGCCTGACAGAGCAGGGAGAGGGCTGGAGGGAGCAATAAATAGCTCCTGAGGTATGCCTGGGGACAAGGTGACAGGCCAAGAGCTTTCCATCCCCTGAGCCCAGACCTGCCCACGTGGCACAGCACACATGTAGGTGAGAGACACTGCTGAGAACCTTCACACACCCTTGACATCGTGGCCAAGGGAGATCAGGGTTGGCCCAGGAGCACCTGTGCTGGATCCTGCTCCCAGGAAGACCTCAGGAGTGCTAAGGGTGTGTGAGAACTGCCTGAGTGAGCTCAGCTGGTGCAGTCCCTCACAGAACCACAGAATGGCTCAGGCTGGAAGGGAGCTCAGAGCTCAGCTGCTGCAACCTCCCACCATGCCCAGGGACACCTCTCAGCTGGGCTCACCTGCTCAGGGCCTCATCCAGCCTGGCCCTGAGCACCCCCAGGCAGGAGGTAGCCACAGCCTCCCTGGGCAGCCTGTGCCAGGCTCTCACCACCCTCACACTCAACAACTTCTTCCTCAGCTCCAAACCATTGCCCCTTGGCCTGGCTCAGACCCCCTCAGCACAAGTCCCTCTGCAGCCTTCCTGCAGGCTCCCTTCAGGCACTGGCAGCAGCTCTGAGGTGCCCCTGGAGCCTTCTCCTCTGCAGGCTGCACCCCCCCAGCTCCCTCAGCCTGTGCTCACAGCAGAGCTGCTCCAGCCCTGGCAGCATCTTTGTGGCCTCCTCTGGCCTCACTCCACAGCTCTGTGCCCTTCTTATGCTGGAGACACCAGAATGGATGCAGTATCTGAGGTGGGTTTGCTATTAAAAGCTTGATGATGAAGCTAGGTGAGGGCTCAGTGGAAGTGTTGGTGGCCACCAGTGATTTCCTGAGCCAAAAAGGGGAGGAATTGGGGTTGCCTTTTGAGAGCTGTGGGTAGGGCTGCAGCAGGAGGTCCTGCTTGGTCCAGGGGTCTGCTGGTGTCTGCTCTCCCTGGGGCATGGAGCTCCCTGTTGCTGGGGTCGGCTCCTTGCTCAGGCTTCTCTGTGGGCATTCAGGATTGCTGAGGGAGCTGGAGCTGGCTGCTTGGGAGGGTGCTCCTGGCTGTGAGTGCTGCTGTGCTGGGAACCATCCTCTTTGCATCCTGCAATGTGAGCAGAGCAGGAGAGGTGTTTGTGATGCTGGTGGCTGCCCCCAGACCAAATGTCTGCTGTAAAACTTGTGTGAAGAGCTCTTGGCTCCTGCATGCTCCTCAGCTTCTGTGTGGCCAGGAGCTGTATTTTCAGAACTCATATTTCCAACTTTCTGCCTCTAGCCCCCAGGGCTGTGAATTTTCCTTTTCAGTGAAAGAAGAGATCCAGGTTCTGCCTTTTTTTTTTTTCTTTTTTTTTTTCTTNTGTTCCTCTTCTATAACTTCGTGGCTCTGGGATCAGAAGCTTTGTGGAAGTCAAAAGGTTTCTCAACACCTTGTGATGGTGCTGTGATATTTGCCAAGGCTGGGCTGGGGCTGGGTGGGGATGTGTCAAGTTTATGTATCTGGTGTAGCTATAAATGTGCTTGTGTGCAGCAAGGGAAAGGGCTGGAGGAGTCCTTACAGTGCTGCAAGTGTGGGGCTGGGTCGTGCTGGGCTCAGAGGGAGTTCTCCTGCCCCATCCCATGCAGGTGAAGCTGTGCAGACAGAGCCAGCTGTGGCCAGTGGCTGGAGGGACCTCCTTGGCCAGGCCCACCAATGCTGGTGGTGTAGTTACTCTAAAGCCTGCTCTGCTCCTCCTGCACAGGGCTCATCCCGAGGGCTTAGGCAGAAAAGGCTTTTTTCAGCTGTTATTTGCCACCTCCTTCACCCTTCTCCTCCTTTTAATTCCTCAACACGCTGTGGAAACCTCAATTAATTAATCTAAGGGATGGTTGTTAGTGAGGAGCTGCTCTGCCAGAGTGGGGAAAACAAGCAGCTGAGGGCAGGGCAACCTCAGCCCTGCTTTTGGAGAGGGTTTGCCCCCTGCCAGGTGCAGGAAGGCAGCCAGGACACCAGGGCTCTGCAGGCTTCTTGGTGTTCCAAGGCTGAGTCTGGGCTCCAGGTCTGGAGGCAAAGTGCCCCCGAGATGGTTGGGTCTGTGCCACTTGTGGCACCAAGCAGCAGCATGCACAGCACACAAAGGATGCTGAGGGAGACCCTCCAAGCCTTCACCATCCTGATAGCTTCCAGCATTAGATGAAGACCCTCCCAGGCTGCAGTGCTGGAGGCTTTGGGCAGGAGGCTGCTGAGTGCCATGTCTGGTGGGGACAGCACAGCCCTGCTGTGGGAAGCTGCTGGAGCTGGTGCTGGGCTGGGGATGGTTGCTCCCAGGATCTTGGTCTGGGGTTGCAGGAGGGATGTAAAGCTTGGGGAGCTATGTTTGGGAGGAGGGGCCCCTGAGAGCCCCATTTTGGGAACTGACCTCTGCTGGAAGCTGCTGGTGGTTGCTGACCCCTGAGTGTGTCCTCCAGCTCCAGCTAAGCAAACAGATGCTGAGTGCATGGTGAAGTGATTCCTGTCCCAGGCCTCAGCTGGGGTGAGGGCTGCTGGAGAGAAGGGGGGCAGAGAAAGCAGGGGGTAGCCATGGGCCAGGAGCCCCTTCCCATCTCACCCAAGGCTGACTTGGAGGACTGAGGCTGAGCTGTTTGGTTTGCAGCCCCAGGGATGCAGCTCAGGATCTGTCCCATCTCTCAGCTGCCTCCCAAAGCCCCTGCATCCCCCTCCTCACCCATCTCCTTCCTGCCCCTTCCCCACATCAGACCCTATCCCCAGGGCTGCTGCCCACCCTGCTCTGCCCAGGGAGCAGAAGGTGCCTGCCCCAGATCTTTTCCTTCACTCAAACCTTTTCCATGAGCTGGCACAGCTGGGCACAGTGCAGGCAGAGCCAGCCCCATGGCCAGGCAGTGGGGCAGGCTCCGGGGGTGCCCCTGCCCCTCTCCAGGGCAGCAGGTCCTGCTCTGTGCCCGTGCCTTGGGCTGCCCAGGGAGGCTGGAGCCCAGGACCAGCTCTGGAGGCAGTGGCAGCAACCTCTGCTGTGCCACACGTGGGTATTTTTAGCTCTGCTGTGCATTAGCGTGCGGGAGCTCAAACTGCGAAGCCTGGCTGAGGTTTTATCTGTTGTGACAGCCCTCAGGGCTGCACTCAGACACTGCTCTCTCCCTCTCCCTTTTCCCTTCTCCTTCTCCTTTTTCTTTCTTTTTTTCCTTTTTCCTTTTCTTTTTTTTTTTTCTTTGGTTTGGAGCTGAGCTCAGCTCTCTCCCCCTGGATACAGGCTGCAGCTGTTCAGACAAGGGGCCAAGGGTGGGAAATAGGGTCCAGAATGTGGTCTCAGCCCCTTTCCAAGGCAGCTCTCTGCAGCTCCTTTCTGTATTTTTCCACTCCTCCTCGCTGCTGCTGTCAGGGCTGGAGTGGTGGGAGCTGATGCTGCAGGATTAGGTGCTGGCTCGCCCCTGCTGCCCTACCCCAAAGGGTCTGCAGAAAGCTGTGCAGGGGGCAGCAAAGTGGGCAGCCAGTGCCAGTGCTGCTCCCAGCTCCCTGCCTCTGCCCCAGGGGAACACCACAGATGTTGCCAGGTTTGGGGGGCAGGTTAGGGCTCCAGGAGCCCCAGAGCAGCAGGGAGGAATCAAAGTCCCCTGCCAGCCTTGCTGGGTTCCACCTGGATTTTTCACTGTGCCCCAATGACCTGTGTGCCCTCCCTGGGGAGAGGACTCTGAGTGCCCTCTCTGCAAACTCAGTGCTTTGCTTTGGGGCCCTAAGGAAGGTTTTCTTCATTGCTTCTCTTCCTAGACCACCTCCCCACAGCCCTTTTGGAGGAGGGGACATTCCCCCAGCTCCCAGGGCACCAACCATTCCCTTCCCAGCCCAGTGCTCCTGAAAAACTGACTAGAAATGGGGTGGCAGAAAGGCAGCCTTGGCAATGCCCATCAGAAGGGTGAGGAACCAAGGTGCTGAGCAGGCTTTGGCTTTCCAGCCTGCTCAGCATCCTCCCTGCTGCACCAGGCTCTGCTCAGCTAAGTCCAGACCCCAGTAGGAGTTGCCTGAAAATCTTTTGGCCCTGGAATTTGTCCAAGGCCATGGGGGAAGTCAGGACAGAGGCAGGAATGGATCTGGCTTCCTGTCCCACGTCTGCAGTCTTCCTCTCTAACCCCAGCACATGCCTGCTCCACACCATTCCAGCTGGAGCTTCCTAGAGTCCTGCAACCAGGGCTGGGGATGTCTGTGCCACCCCTGGGGTGCCCTGAACAGGGGTGGAGGGCAGAGTCATGGGAAGGGTTTCTGTTGAGTGCTGAAGGGTCATGAAGATCTCTGTTGGCTGGGAAACGACCATTTGGGGCTTTGGAGACACTTTGTGTCTGAGCAGACCTCAGCAGCAGGCCCAAAGTGGACCAGGGCTACACATTCCCAGAAGGAGATTGGGGCCTGTGGTGCTGATGGGGCTGGGGATGCCCATGGTGGGTCAGGGACTCCTTTGTCCAAGCCTGCCCACTCCATGTTTCCTTCTGGTGTCACATCTGCTGCTCCCAGTGGGGAGCCTGGGACACCTCCGTGGGTCCTCCATCTCCACTGGTGAGCTCTGGAGGGACCTCCCTGAGTTTGATCTCCAACTGCTTCCTGGCCCCTGGTGTGTGGGCCCTGGGATGGGGGCTGAGAAAGCAGGGAAGGGAAGAACAGAAGGAGGAAAAGTCTTCAGGGAGAGGAGGGGGGAAGCAGGGAGGAAAAGTGAGAACAGTGAGGAGGAGGAGGGAGGAAGGAAGGAAGCTGCCGTGTCTGTTCTTGGATTTATGTTGGTTGGGCTGCACTGGATTAGCTAAAAGTGGTGCAGAGCTCCCCCCCACCCCCTCCCCCCTTCCCATTCGGGGCTGAAGACCTTGACTGGCTTCAGCTCTGAGCTGCTCCTGCTTGACGTCAGCCACATAGAAGGGCTCTTGGCTGCCCCAGCGAGGGGCTGCAAAGCTGCACTCCAGTCAGGTCTGAGTGCTCCTGCCTGGGGAAACCTGGAGCCTGGCAGGGATGGCTGCAGGGGCAGCCCTGAGCCAGGCTGTGGCCGCTGCGAGCCCCATGGGGGCTGCTGGGGTTTTGGTTTGACTCCAAGCAGGGTGGGCTTTGGGGGGGTGGGGGCTGTGAGTCGGTGGGATTTGGCTGTCAGAGGCACTGCTGCTCCCCCTCATCCCCCTCTCCTCCATCCCTCTCCTGCTGCAGCTGTCTGCTGTAAGAAAGAGAAGGAGGAAAAAGGCTCCAAGCGCGGCGGTGAGGCTGCTGCTGTGTGCCCCACGTGTGCCAGGGCCAGACCAACCCAGCCTCTGCTTCCCAATCACAGGCACCAACCCCCTGCAGAGCACCCCAAGGGGACTCCTCTGTCCTGGGGAGGAGCTGGGCAGGCAGGATGAGCTCAGGGAGCCCTGGGGCTGTGCCAGCCCAGTGCTTGGCAGGGCCAACATGAGACTAGGAAGATGAGGCTGTGCTGTGGGGATGGGGCTGGTGCCCTCAGCGCTGGGCTCTCCAGGGGGCAGGGACTGCTTTGTGTCTAAGGCTGGGCTTTCAGAGGGCAAAAGCAAAGATGTTAGGTGGTAGAAGGTCTCCAGTGCTGAGGTGCTCCCCAGATCCCTTTTCCTTGGTCACCCCCAGGTGCTGCTGGAGCTGGGGGCAGACAAGAGATTTCTTTTCCTTCCTCCCCTCCTCTTCCAGCTCCTCTGCATCCTCCGTCACCATTTTGGCCTTGATGTGCTTCTGTTTAACTCCAACCCTCCTCGGACACCCCTGGCTCAGGCTCAGCTGCTTTTTAAGGAGACACTGACCAGCTTTAGCCTCAGCAAACAGGGCTGGAAGGGACCACTGGACCCTGCTGGAGCTTGCTGGCTACACCCAGCTGGGGCTCGACTCCTCCCCAGCCAGAGTCCACCACCCCGCGGAGGCTTCTCCCCTGGCGAGATCCCAGTCCCAGCGCAGCTCTGTCCCTTGCGGGGGCTGCCAAAACCCTCAGCTCTTTGCCACGGGAGGTGTTTTGGGGCATCAGAGCCAAAGGTGCTGAAGGAGAGGGCATTCCCCGGGGGCTGCTCCCAAAGCTGGTGCGGTGCCCTGCCAGACACGGTACTGCCACCCTGGCAATGCCCCTCTCCGTGCCGCACCCCGATAAGCCTCCGGTTGGCACTGCAGGCGCTGGCTGGGAGCTGCCCTGAAGTGGGTGCCTGAGCAGGAAATCAGGGTGAGAAGAAGGGGTGGAAAAAAGCCCCAAATCCCCACGGAGCGGGGAGCGGAGCCGCTCAGCTGATGGAGTTGCCATGGCGACGCAGCAGCGAGGAAGAGGAAAAGGCAGAAAATAGCCCGAGCTGGGCTGAGACCTGCCAGAGCCGCAGCCCCAGCCCCGCTCCTGCCCTTTCCTTCTCCTTTTCCTTCCCTCCCTCTGTGCTCTTCGCTTTTTCTCGGGCCGGATTCAGCCCTCGCCGAGGAGCCGCGGAGCTGGGCTGGGGGCGCTTCTCGCAGTGCTGGGGCGGGGGCTGAAGGAACCTCGAAGGAGGCTCTTTGGGGCTGGCGGCTTAGAGGCAGCTGCATCACGCAGAGAGGACCGAAATGGGGCCGAGGGTAGGGTCACGTCGGTGGTGGAGAGTCTGGAGGTGCCAGGGACTGGTATAGGTTTTGTTTCCTGGAGCAGGCGTGGGTCGCTGGGGGCTCTGCTGTGCCCCGGGAGGGGCTGTGAGGCTGTGCTGATTGTTTCCCCTCCGGGAAGGTGCTGCCTGCTAACCACTGCCTCTCGCTTCCCCTCCCTGCCTCCGCTGGGGCCTCTCGCAGGGTCTGTGCTGCCACCGCTGAGAGCCAGCTCAGGGCAGGGGCACAGAATCCTGGGCTGGTCGTGTCCTTGTGCCAGGCTCGGGGGTTTACCCTACAGAACAGTGCTCTCCTCTCTGCTCTTGGCAGGGTCTGGTGGCCAAGAGATGATCTCAGCTCCCAGTGACCCAGCAGAGGTGGAGTGCCCAGCTCCTGGGGGCACAGCAAAGGGCAGGCAAGGGAAAGGAGACCTTCTAAAGTGCCCCCGAGCAGAAAGCAAACCAAAAGCAGCCCCAGCTGAGTGCTCTGCAGCCACAAACCCTCCCAGACCCTTCTCATAATTTTGTCTCAGGCTTGGCAATGGCAGGGCAATGCCTGCAGCTGGTGGTGCTACCAATGGGGAGCTCATCCTGCTTCCTCCTCTTCCACCCACCCCTCACCTGCCTTGCCTCCACAGCAGATGCCAGCACTGTGCCAGGGCCCAGCACCCGTGTGTGGAGCAACGGGCACAGATGTGCTCTGTGCTCACCACCATTGGTGCCTGTACCATGTCTGGGTGTTTTTCCCTCCCTCCTTCTCCTCTGCTGGGGCCTTGCTCCAGCAGAATCCTTCCCACCCACTTCCTGCATGGGGAGAAGCTATGGCAGCATCTCCCCTGCCCTTGTGCCCATCAGGCTGTGGGCTCCAACTCCTCAGGCTGGCACTGCGAGTCCAGGTGGCCCAGCTAATGTGGCTGGCAGCAGTCAGTCTCCACTGACTGCTGTCTCCAGGCCCCTTGCTATGAGCCTCATCCTCATCCAGCCACTTGTCCCTGGGAGACTGGAGGGCAGCAGGGGTCCCTGCCAGGGCTGGCGATGTCCTGGCACAAAGGAGAGCTCTGAGTCCTCCTGGCCTCCTCAGCTCTTCCTTTGCAGCTTGGTTCCTCTTGCTCTCTTCCCTTTATCTCCCAAGGGAGGTGCCTGGGTGGCTTCATCTGGAGATCCTGCACTACTCTGTGAACCTGCCCCTGTAAACTGCCCCTTCCCTCCCTTCTTCCTCAGCCAAGGGTGGAGGGAATGCAGGCACTAGGGGTTCTGGTGGGCAACCATCACACTGAGGAAGCAGAAATCTGTCTGGGTCTGGGGCTGTGGCCAAGGAGCAGGATCAGCCCTCTGGGCTGCCCCATACAGCCTCAGGGTGTTTTGGACACCATCATTTCTCTGTGCAGTTGAAATATTAAGCTTGGAGAAGAGTCCCCTTAAAGCAGGGATGGACAAACCTCTGAAGGTCATACAGACCCAGCTGAGTAATTATCTAGAGTGGTCTGAGGGAGCTAACCGTGGGTAATGGGATGAGGGGAGGAAAATGCAGCCTGGTTAGCAGAAAATTCTCCCCAGGACCCTGCTCAGTGCTGCAGAGGGAGATGTGTGCTGGTGCTGGAGGGGCGAGTTATGGACTGGTACACTGAATGGTGGCCAAGTCCCCAAGGAGCAGCAGTGAATGGCCTCCATCTCCTGAGACTCTGCACACTCAGCCTTGCAAACCTGCTAGAGCAGGGGCCACAAGAGTGCTGGGGGGCAAAGGAGCTGCTCCACTGGTGGGTCCTGTTGACTGGGGACCAAGGGGCTGGGACCCACCTGGCAAGAAGTTGAGGCTGCAAACCAAGTTGCTGCTTTGTGGTGATAGGAGGGACGAGGCTCTGGGTCAGCACTGCTGGAGCAGTGGGGCAGAGCTGGCTGCATGCTCACAGGCAATGAGTGCAGCAGGCTCCAGGCAGCCTGGAACTCCTCTGCAAGGTGCTTTGTGGGGCCAGGCCCAGCCTCTTCTCTCCACCGTTATGCTACTGCCAGTAATCAGAGGCGAGGTAGAGCAGCAATGCTCCTTGGCAACCCCCTAGATGTTCCCCAGAGCACTTGGAGAGCTGCTGCTGGCTTTAGTGGACAATGCTCATGGCTGTGTGTTGTGAAAACGTCTCCCAGAAGCTGCTGAGGCCGGTTTGAGGGATGGGCTGGGTCACCCCTGGGGGCATTTCTGCCTGGGCATCAGTTGTGTTGGATCTGACCATGTCCTCTGCCTGGCTGAGGTGGGTAGCAGGTACCTGGACAGGCTCTTCTCATCTCACCTCCCTTTCTTCAAAGCCCAAGCAGCAGAGATGAAACCTAAGAGCTGTCTGCAGCAGCTCTTAGTGCAGCTGGCAGTGGTGTTTCTGGAGGACCCTCCCTCCCCTGGTGTGCCCCACTCCTAACCGTGGTCTTTCTCCTCTCCAGATGGGGAGTTGAAAGATGCCTGGAAAGGACATGGAGACATCAAGGGGTGAGAGTGTGAGGAGCAAGGCCAGGGGCTGGCATGGTCCTTTTTGGTGTCATGTTCAGCTTATCTTCTCTCAGGGAGGTGTGAGGGGAGGCGGGGGGCTGCTCACAGCCCCTTACCCTGTCTGCAGCTTGGGCCATGCAGACAGACTGACTGTGGGGGCCGTTTCCTGAAGGTTTTGGTGTGCCCCAGGCAGCCACAGCATTGCCTTCCAGGGGCTGTGCTCCCTGCTCCCAGTGCCCACAGGTGCTGTGCTCAGAGCACAGCCATGCTCTGGCCTCTCCGACCCCAGCGTGGCACCAACCATCTCCTCCCTCACCAGTCTGTGCCACTTTGCTGCTTCCTGCTCCTGGCAGTGTTCTGCTTGCCCAGCACTGCCTGGTTCCCTTAACAGGGTCTCATGTGGGGTTTTATCAGAGGCTTTAGGATAATCCCAACAGACTGCACCTCCTGATTTCCCTTTATCCATGCTGTGTTGGTTCCATCAGCACTTCTGTCCCGGGGTGGTTGTGCCTTGGAGAGGTCATCCCAGCTCCTTCTCCTTCTGGTTCAGCCATTTCATGTTTCAGTTAGTTTTGGAATACTGAATTATTGTTCTCAGCAGCCCTGGGAAGGGACAATCCGAGGACAGCTCTGGCTTGGGCACACCTAGGACCTGCACACAGCAACCACAGCTCCTGGCCCCGGGCACCGAGAGGGGAAGCTCTTAGTGGGATGTGTGCAGGAGTGGTGCTTGCTTGTGCTGAGACACCAACCCTGCTGCCAGGAGCTGGGACTGGCCCAGCAGTGAAGGGATGTGTCTGAAAGAATCCCTGCCCCAAACCAGCCTGGCTCACCTTGGAGCAGGAACCTGCCCCAGCTTTGTCCTTGCGAGCCGAGGAGCAGGAGCTGGCTGCCAGGCTGGCAGTGGCAGGGGCAGCCAACCCAGCCCGCCAAGGGTTAACCATTTTCATTGCAATTGTGTCATCCCTTTGGGGACCTCTGACTCGCTCTGCAGCGGCTGAAAGCCGAGGCCGGGGGCTCCTTATTCTGCCGCACACGCAGCTGGGCTTGGGCACTGGCCCCACAGATGGGTGAGGAGAAAGGAGCCTGTGCCCGCCTGTGCCCACGTGTGCCCCGGCCCCTGAGACCCAGCTGTCTGCTGCCTAAGCCCCCAGCCAGGGACATCTTGCACAAGCGCCTTCCAGGCAGGCTGACAAACGAGGCACTGCCAGGCTGCCCCGCAGTGGCGGGGGGTGGGGGGCGAAGGGATGCTGGGCATGGGGCAGGGCGTGGGTGGGGATGGACCTCTGCACCCAGAACAGGGTCCTGGTGGGGTCCAGGGTGCTGAGGAGCAGCGTTTGGTGAGGTTCAGGGTAGGGTTAGCCCAGCGAGGCTGGCACCGGGCACTGCTGCTGCCCTTATGGGCTTTGCTTGTGAGGGGCTTCAGCAGCCCCCGAGCCCGGGCTGGAAAGAATTGGGGATCACAGCTTGGGGTGGCACAGAACACACTGGCATTGGGGTGCTGGCTTGGAGATGCCACCTGCCATCCTCAGCACAGGGTAAGGAGCCATGCAGGGCTGCCCTCTGCCTGTCCCCCAGTGACCAGCCCTGATGCACCTCCTGAGCATCCCATCGGAGGCAGCTTGGGGCCTCCGAGCCAACGACGTTTTGTCTGTGAGCCCCTGGAAGGACCTCCCATGGATGTGTCTGGCTGGTTTCAGCCACCCCTGGGAGCTGCGGCCAAAGGCTTGCACCGCTCCCGCAGGCACCACCAGGAACCATCTCTGGTTCCCCCCGAACCTGCTGCCATTGGCCAGCTCCCGACTCTCGCCGGAGGATGCAGCAATCGATCTCGGATCACCTTCGGGAGGCCACAACTGTGCCTCTGGAGCTGCTGCTTTCCTGGGCTGAGATCTTCCTCCTCGAGACTAATTTTTTTTTATCATCCTTCTCCAGACGCTTTTGCAGCTCTGCTGGTGACGTCAGCACTCTGCATGTGGTGGCATCCTCGTCCGTTGTAATTAAAGGTGATGTCATGGTTACAGCAGATGGCATCTGCATCCCCAGCGCTTGCTGAGTGCCTGTTGATGGCAGATCCTTGTGTCCGGCCCAGCCACCAGAGCTCACGGAGCTGCTGACCCTCAGCCTGGAGCTCCAGGAAGGAGGTTTTGCTGTGAGCTCCCCAGCTGAGATGTTCTGTGTGTTTCTGTCTGCCAGGAGCTGCTGCCTGGGCTCGGCAGGACACTCCTGAGCTGGAGGAGTGATGTGTCCATGCTGCTTTGTCACCTGGACACAGGTTGGCTCCCAGCAGCTCTTCCATCCCCAGGGCATGCCAGGTCTCAGCAGAGGAACTGTGTCTGCAGGGGTAGATGACAGAGTGGCAGAGTCTGGCTCCTTGGGTGGCCATTGTACATCTCCTTTGTGGCTGAGACTCAGCTGTGGGGGCTGCTCTGCCCCAGAGCCCTGCTGGCTGTGCTGCAGGGTTTGGAAGCTGAGAGGCAGGAGCAGGTTGTCCAAGCCCAGGGTTGCCCTGATCCAGGCTGAGTCGTGGTCTGGCACCTCCTGGCTGTTCTCCCTGTGGTCCCTGCCTGGGGCAGTGGGAGCCCCTACCCACAGATGCCCCCCGCCTGGCACCTGCTGGGGCAGGACCCCAGCCCATCACCCTGCCCTCCTGCTCTCTGCTTTCCCATCCCTCCTCCTCCCTCTCCCTTTCTTCTTTTGCCCTCTCTTTCTCTCCACACCTGCTCCTCTCCTTCCCTCCCCTTTCCTCCTTCCTCCTCCTCTTCCCCTCGCCTCTCTCTGTCCTCTTATCTCATCCTCTTGTTTTTCTCCTCTCTGCCTGTCCAGCTGATTTGCATGCAGGCTGCGTTGGAGCAGCTCAGCTGGATCTAATGCCTCCTGCTGCCAGCACCAGAGCTCTGGACTCACTGCACCACTTCCCCGGGCAGGGGGGTCCCTGGGCACCCCACCCCCTTGGCCCATGCTTTGGCCCCTTTCTGCACTGCCTCTTGCTCTTCATCCTGCTCCTTCCCTCCTGCATGCTTTACCTGCTGCTGTTGGCCTCACTGCTGTCTCCTCCATCCCTCCTGCCAGGGCACTGAGCCTTGTGCCCATGATGCCCAGATCTCCTCCAGCCCCACTCCCGCGTGGCTGTGAGAGGACAGGAGCCTGAGAGCTGGGAGCTGGTTTGCTGTGACTGCTGCCATTCTCGTGGCCTTGGTGATAGCACTGACCTGCAACCCTGATGTTGAACATCCCCAGGTGGGTCCTGTGGGTGCCCCACACCCTGCCTGGGTCCCAGGGCACCTCCCCTGCCACCTTCCCAGCCCTTGCTGCTCGTGGTGCTGGGCTCCAAGTGTCTGCCTTGTTCCCTGGCTGCAATCACTCTGCTTCCATCCTGCTGATTTGCATTTCCACCGCGGGAAGATGCCCTGATTAATGTCCCCTCGGCAGAGCTTTATTGCCATGGCTCCTGCCTCTCCCATCGGGAAGTGGCCTTAACCTTCCATGCAAGCTGCTGGGGCATTCTCTGCCCCCCTGAGCCCCAACGAGGGTCTCGCTCCTCCTGGATCTCAGGGCAGTGAGAGATTTGGAGGATCTGACTGCTTCACAAGTGAGGTAGGGACCCTCTGCCCGATGGGGTCACTGCTGGGCATCATGCCCCTTCATAGCAGGGGCGAGAGCATCCCCAGCACAACTTCTTGTCTGGGTAGAGGTCCTGGGGGGGGTTGCAGCAGGAGGTTGTGCTGGGATGATCCCACAGCAGTCAGCAGCTTGAAGCTCCCCAGCAGGCTGTGGTGTCCGTGGAAGCTGTTCCTGTTCCCTCCTGTAGCTGGGAGGCAGGATCTGACCCCACAGCTGGGATCCTGCAGCTCTGGCTCCCCAGGGAGTCCCAGGCCCACCACGAACCCACACTGGCATCTTGAAAGTTCTGCCCTGCACTTAGCTGCTTTCTGATCTTCAAAGGCTCTGCGTGCCCAAGGAAACCAGACCTGGCTGCCTCCTCTGCCCCTGCAGCCCCTGGCTCCAGACTCACATCCAATTTATTCTCCCCAGCACACGTGGAGCCCTCCTGGGCTGTGTCTGGGGAGGGGGCATCGCCCTGCCCCGGGTCCTGGAGCTGGCCACGGTGTGAAGCTGCTGCTCCTCACAGCTTCCCAGCATGGGCAGCGAGGGCAGGGCCAGGTAGCAGTGCCAGTGTGGGCACCGCCGGCTCCTGCAGAACCCTCCCCAGTGCTGTGCCCACCAGCTGAGGCTGGCAGCTGCCCACTCTGGGCAGGTCTCTGGACCCCTGTCAGGGAATTGTTCTGCTCCCTCCCTCCAATCAGGAACCTCAGTCCCCGTGGCTGTGGAATCTCTTCCCGTGCCCACCCTGTGCTGGTGGTGGGGCTGATTTATGAAGACCCCAACTTGCCTCCTGGCTGCTTTTCCCTCCCCCTCCCCACTCCCTCCCCTGCCAGGGTTACAGAAAGGATTTTGATGTGCTGTAATTATTTGTTCCTGGTGTTTAAGCTGGTTTAGTGGCCGCAGCAGTTGGGTGTTCCTGATAAACAGCCCAGCAGATCCTGGGAATAATCACCCTGCCTGGTGACAGCAGAGGCACCGATCCCAGCTGCTGGCAGCAGGCAAAGAGCTGCCCTCACCCCCTGGCTCTGCAGGCCTCAGGCAGGCAGAAATTGCCTCCAGACACAGCCTCTGAGGTGCCAGCAGCCTGCAGCCTTCACTCCTCAGTCACAGGGTTTGGCTGTGGGAGAAGAGGAGGCTGGAGGGAGACCTCACTGCTGTCTGCAGCTCCTTGAAAGGAGGTGGCAGTGAGGGGGGAGTTTGTCTCTTCTCCCCAGTATCAGGTGATAGGAGAGGAAATGGCCTAAAATTGTGTCAGGGGAGGCTTAGGTTAGAGATGAGGAAAAATTTCCTTGCTTCAGGAGTGGCCAGGGACTGGCACTGGCTGCCCAGGGAGGTGGTGGAGTCCCCATCCCTGGAGGGGGCCGTGGTTCAGTGTCCATGGTGTTGCTGGGTTGCTGCTTGGACTGGGGGACCTTAGAGGCCTTTTCCAGTCAAAACAATCTCTGATTCTGTGATAAATCAGCAGCTCAGAGGTGGGAGCAGGAGTGGGAAGGGGCCAGGAGGAGGTCAGGTGAGCAGCATCTCCTCTGCCATTGCTGGGTGTCTCCTGGACTCACCTCTTCCATGGCAGCTCTCTTCAGGCAGGTGGGTCAGGGCTGGATCCTCACCGTGGCTCACAGGCATGCAGCCCTGGTAGAAACTGGTGCTGGAGATGGCCTTTAGGAGGCTGTTGGAGATGCTGGAGATGGTCTTTAGGAGACAGAAGCCAATGGAAAGCAAATTCAGATGCAGGCTGTGGGAGCTGCATGGCTCATGTGGCACTCCTGGGGGGACGCTGACCTTGCAGGCAGCGCAGAGGAGGAGGTCAGAGGAGGAGGTCATCTTGCAGGGACTCGACCCAGAGAGCAGCTGATCCCTATCCAGGGCCCCTGGCAGATACCCTGCACCTCTGCACCCCACTCTGAGATCCAAAGCAGAGCCTTGTGCTGCACCTTTGGTCTCAGAGTGGGTGAAGAACAGTGTTGGTACCACCTCCTCTCTCTGGGCCTTTGTCCTCAGTGCCTGGGGTAGGCTTTGAAAGCTCTCCCCTTGCAGGAGGCAACTTTTCAACTGATGCCAATGGAAAGGAGTGGCAGGGCTACCATGGCCCTGGCTGCCCAGGATGTGGGCACCCATCCCAAACTTTTCATTGAGCTTGGAGCACCTCAACTGCCCTTTAGAAACCCTGAGCTGGACCAGGAGGCCGGGAAGGAGCTTTTGCTCCAGCCAGGTTTGCTCTCCAGCACAAACCCTCCTCCTGTTTCTGAGCAAGCTCAACGTGAGCAGCATTGCTCAGGCAAGTGGTGTTTACACCTCAGAGGCTTCAGATGTTCTCCATTTCACCTGCTCCTCTGAGAAGCCTCTGGAGAAAACCTCTCCAGCCTCTGGAGCTTGGCTCCGTGGAGCAGCCTGGAACAAACGAGCTGGGGCTGGAGCCATCCCAGGCTGCACGGAACAGAGAAGCTGCTCCTTGAGCCATCCCTGGCAACTGCCCACCCTGGGCTACCCGTGGTGGCCATCCCTTGTGTGGGACTGAGCTTCCAGGAGCTGCAGTGCTCTCTGCCATGCCTGGCCTGCAGGAAAGGGGCACGTGGGGGCTGTGGGGCTGGCTGCTGAACTGTTCGGTGCTGGGTTGTGCTGTGGGAGCTGATCCCACTGCCAGAGACATTTTGGGACATGCACCCTCCAGTTGTCACTGCTTGTCCCTGTCACGGTGCAGCTATTTTCTGCCTCAGCTTTCCAGCAAGCTGCCTCCAACGCTTCCCAGTCTCAAACCATGCTGGTTCAGGGAGCCAGCTTCATCCCCTCTGCCATGTCTCATTTGCACACATTTGCATAGCACACAGGTTTCTGGGAGGGAGGAGGTGCTGCAGAGGCACAGCCTTTATGCCTTTTCCTCCCCCTTTCAGCAGCATTGTCTTTATTTGTTTAAACCCAGTGCTGCTACTCCTCAGCAAGTCCTGTGGGTGCCCCAGTGGTGGACAGAGGTGTTAGGCCGGTGCCCCCAGGCCCCATCCTGGCACCTTTACTCTTACCTCAGCCCCATTTTTGAAAGCTCCTACAGGTCTCTGCCCACCACAGAGCCACCATCACATGTCCAATTGTCCCCAGCCTTTCACTGTAGACCACTGCTGCTGGGCCAGCATCTTTCTGGGTTGGGCACCGGTGGATGCTGGAGGGTTAGAGATAGGCTGGGGGGAGCTGCCTCCTCAGGTTTGTGTTCTTACAGTTTCCCAGATGGACTGGAAGTGCAGGCAGAGCTGCCCTGCCCTCACACCCTGGGCAGGCAGAGCTCTGGGCTGTGGCAGTGACTCCTCCCTTCAGGGATGCTCTTGGTGTGGAACCTTCAGGACCAAACACAAGCCAGGTGTAAGCTTATGGGACTGCCACCTGCTCCAGGGCAGTGCCTGCTGCTCACCCTTCCCGTGACACTTCCCTGGGTAAGCTCTGCTGCTGCCAGGCCCAGGTAGGGGCCAAAGGTCACCTCATCCCAGCTCCCACCTGGTGATGGCCTTGGGGAAGGGAAAGAAAACTCCCTTGTCCCCAGTGTGCTGGGGTTTGCCTCTCCTCTGGTTGCCTCTCAGGCACTCCCAAAGGGCCAGTCCTGCTTTCTTTCCCTTGGGGTTTGCCACCTCTCTGGGCAACAGCAGACCCCTCCCCTTGGGTTTCCCTCCTAACTGGCCTGTCAAGGTGGGAGGGCAGACCAGCAGGAGGGCATCACCTTGGGCTCTTGGTGTGCCCTTAGAGGGACTGAGCAGATGCTGAGCTCCCTTCAGCTGCACTTCTCTTCCAGGGCAAGACAAGAAGGGACCAGCAGGGATGGGGCCAACAGGATGGAGAAGGTGACAGCAGCCACTGGCACGTGGAGCAAGGGGAGGTAAGGAGAGTGAAAGCCATCTCTGAGCGAGCTGGGGAGAGGTGGGTGGCTATGGCACAGCATGGCACAGCTCAGCAGCTCTGCCAGAGCCACCTGGGCAGGGCAGCATGGCCGGTGGGTGGGTGCATGGGAGGCTTGGCAGATCTCTGTGCTGGAGACCATCTCCTGTAAGACCTGGGCTCAAAGCCCTGAGGACCCTCCAGGGTGAGAGCCACAGAGTTCCCCAGCCGGGGTAGGGATGGGGACAGGCTTGGGCACAGGGCACTGCCCGCTCGTTGCTCCCGTGCCCTCCTGGACTGCCAGCTGCCCGGTCAGGGGCTGTTTGTCTTCAACCTGCCCCCCCGCCCTCGCCTGTCTCCTCTGCTTCCTCATTCTCCTGTCGGGTTGAGCAAGAGCAGAGCAGAGCTGCTGGGATTGGGGGAGGCCGCGGGGGGGGCTCCACTTCCAAGTTCCTTTTTCTTTGCCTCTCTGCTTTTTTTTCGCTCCTCATGGGCTCTGCGCACAGAGCTGAGCTGTGCCTGTGCCGGTCCAGGGGCTGTGCCGGTCCCGGGGCTGCTCCCAGCATCGCTGCATGGCACATGCTGGAGGTAATTGTCCTTGGTGGAGCTCCACGGGCTGCAGAGCAATTTAACCGAGGGGAGGTGGAAGGAGTTGGATTCCTGGAGGCTGCGTTCCAGGCTCACTGCAGCCCCAGGTTCATCTCCACGGTGGGTGGGAGCCAGGCATGAGCTGGGGCTGGATCTGCAAGCCCTGTGCCCGTGGCACTGCCGTGCCAAGCCTGGGTTAAGTTTTCTTGCCAGTCAGCAGCACTTCGTGCACTGAGCTGGAGGTGGCTTTGATCTGCTGCAGCTCCAGCAGGGCGAGCTGAGGCTGCCTGCAGTACCGCACCAGGCTCCATGTGAAGCCTCCTCTGGGAGGGGGGCTTGGGACCCCCGAGTTTGAGATCAGAGGCTGCAGTGGGAATTTTTGTAGGTGCCAAGTGGTGCTGATAAGGGAAACACTTTGGATGCCCACTGCCTGCAGAGTGCTCCTCACCACCCAGCCTCTGCTTTGGGTGCAGACGGAGGAGGAAATCCTGCTCTGCCCTTCCTGGCTGCACAGCCCAGCTGGGGAATGCCTGCTGGGAATGCCCTGCCCTTCCCCTGGTGGTGCTGGGCAGAGGGAAGTGTGGTAAGCTGGAAGAGGAGGGTTGGCTCCAGCAGCTCTTGGAGGGTTTTGAGCAAGGATTGTGTCAGAGCTGCCCTGAGGAAAGGGCTCCTCTGTGGTGTGGGAAGACAGGGCAAGGATGGCAGAGTCCAGGGCAAGGATGGCAGAGTCCAGGGCAAGGATGGCAGAGTCCAGGGCAAGGATGGCAGTGCACAGGCCACCACAGTGCCTCTCTGAAGGAGATTTTGTCTTGCCCAAGGAGAACTCCCTGCTCTGAGCTCCAGCACAAGCTGCATGTGGAGTGTGTGGGCTCAGCACTGTTCTGGATAGAACTCATTCTTCTTTGCTTTGGTCCTTAGTCATACCAAGTCCTCTCCTCCAGCTCACACCACAGCACTGCACTTTGTCAGCTCTGCTGTGGCATGATCTGTCCACAAAAACATTTTGTTTTCTTCAGGCTTCCTTTCCTTTCTGCATGGCCAACTCATTCTTCTGAGCCTCTCCATAGATCTCATTCTTGGTCACCAGGGATCTCCCTCATTGTCCATCTCCACTGGCTCAGCACTTGGTGGTTGGGCAAGGTCAGACGTGCCTGTTGGCAGCTCCAGCTGGAGAGAAGCCCAAACCCTTTTGCTGTGAAGACTTGGGGCTGGCAGTGCAGCCACCCACCCCGTGGTGAGCAGGACCTCCTGGCCACTGCTCTTTTGGTGTCACCAGCTTCTGTTTTCCAACTGCCAACTGGTGTTAGGAGCAATGTGCAGCCTCTGAGCTGTTTTCTCTCACATGTGCTGCTCAAAACTGTGCAGAAAGAGGCTTTTGCATTATTTATTCTGGTTTGGAGCTGGAACCAGACTTGACCCTGGTCTTGCTCAGCTGAAGGTGGCAGAGGTGGGAGCAAAACCCTCCCAATAACACCATGGGAGCTACTGGAGCTGGGCTCAAGTTTCTTCTCAGGCTGGTTCTTGGGGCTCAGCAGAACCTGGATGTGCTCTCCTCAGCCCAGCCCTGCTGCAGCTTCTCCAAACACCACCCACCAGAGAGGTTTTCTTCTCAGGATGCTTGAGCCAGGCTGACCCAGAGCTCAGCAGTCAGGAAAAGCCAAATTCCTGACTTCTGGCCCTTCGTGGTGTCCAGTATTGATGTGGGGAGGAGGAGGAATGCTGCAGTGTAAGCTCCGTTTGGAGTCCCCCCCCAGCCCCCCTCATCCATGGAGATATGTCCCAAAGAGGTGCTTTAGCTGCTGGCAGCTGACTTTGCCCCCATCCATTTTTCCTGCCTTCCATCCTGCCTTCCACCCTTCCACAAGCACAGAGCCCAGAGGGGGGACACTCCACGCCCACTTCGTTCTCCCCATCCCACTACCTGCATCCCCCCCATTCCCCCCACCAAAAAGAGACTCTTGCCTCGTCTGAAAAACACAAAAATCGTTCTCTTGCTGCTTTTTCTTGCTAACCTCGGCTGCTTTGCCTCTCCTCCCTCCCTCCTCTCCATCTCCCTCCCTCCCTCTCTCTGGGGGGAAAAAAGGTCATTGCGCAAATGATTAGTCAGAGCTCAGTTGCTGTAGCAACCGGCTGCTGGAACTGGGACAGGCGTGCGGCGAGGACAAGGGAGAGGTCGAGCATCAGGCAGGGCTGGGGGGGCTCGGCCTTTGTCTCTGCTCCCCGCAGCCGCGGACCCTCCACTCCCCGCCACGCCCGGGGCCGCTCCACCCGCGTGGGTTAAACTGGGGCATCCGAGTGCCACCCCCGGCTCGCTCGGCCGCGGCCTTTCCCTGGTGGCATCGTCCTCCTCTGGCCGTGACCCCTGTGCCAGGCTCCTGCCCTCGCCGGAGTGCCCGCGGAGCTGGGACTCGTCCTGGTTTCTTCCCCGCGGCCGTGGCCGAGCCGGGGGGGATGCGTGCGGCTGGGGTTCAAGGCTCCTTGTCCTCTTGCAACATCCCACACATGAAATATGAAGCCAAGTTCCTCCTGATCCTGCAGCAGGAACCAGGCGTTAACTGTGTCCTGCCCGCTCCCGGCTGCAGAGCTCTGCACTCCCTCAGCCTGCACCTTCTCAGCAGCTCCAGGGAATTTCCCAGGTCCTACTCCTTCCCTCTCTGCCCTGCTCAAGGGCAGCAGCTCGGCGTGCGGTGTCCGTGGACTGCTTGGCCTTAGAGGGCAGGGCAAAGGCTCTTTTGGGCAGGGCTGGGCCACACGTGTGGCTTTCACCACCATGGTCATGGTCCCCAAGTGGTTTTGTCACCGAGACTGCTGGCTGCAGGCTGGGGATGGTGCTGAGCAGGCTCAGCTGGGCCCAGCCAAGTCCCAGGCTGTGTGTTATGGCCAGGGAGGGCTGGCAGCAGTGGTCCTGTCTAGTGGGACCCTGTGCCGGGCTGCAGAACCTGGGCAGTATAAGAGTGACCCATGCCAGCCCTGCCCTGGGCAGTGCTGGTTTTGCAGCCCCTAAAGCACTGCTGTCTGGATGCTTCCGAGGCCCTCCACATCTTTCTGCTGTGCACAGGGACCTGTTCCCATCAGCATTGTCTGCCATGGGGCAGGCAGGGGTCCTGCCTTGGGGTGGGGCAGCCCTGCTGCTCCCCTCCGTCTCCTGCTCCCCTCCGTCTCCTGCTCCCCTCCGTCTCCTGCTCCCCACGCACACCAGTGCTGTGAGGGCTGAGGCCAGCTCCTCTGCCAGTATGCAGGGCTGGCTCCTGGAGCAAGCTGCTCCTCCCCCTGTGCTGAACAGGGATTTGGGGTTGTGCTTCCTTCCACCATGTCTGGGGAGAGTGAATGGGCCTGAGGGTTCAGAGGGCCTCGAGACTCCTGCCCAGGATCCTGGCAGGAAATTGGTACAAGCACTGCTGGAGAGGGGATGTAAAAATATCCTCTTTGGGGAAGCTGAGCTCTGGGCAGGATTTTGGGGATGGCTTTGGTCTCTTGCTCAGGGCTGAGCTGTGTGTGTGCATCGAGGAGCCTGTGGCTTGGTGTCCTTCAGCCTAGGGAAGGATTTTAGCCTGGGTTTGTGGGAAGCAGCAGGGAAGGGCTACTTGTGCAGAAAATGGCTTCCAACAAGCAGGCTTCCTTTGGGAGCAGCAAGAAACTGAGATGTGCTGGAAGCCTCCTGACTTTCCTGGGACCGTCCTTGATGGCCACGAGTGAGCCAGCCACATGCCACTGCCGCACCGGGCACGGCCCCGTACCCAGCTCTCTGTGCCCAGCTCCCTGTGCCCAGCTCCCCATGCCCCACCAGCACAAGGAGGCTGTCAGGACAGCACTCGCTCTGCATTGCCCAGTGAAGCTCCTCGGAGGGGTCCTCCAAACCTCCTGAGCATTCCCTGCTGGCTGGCACCGCGGGAGGTGGGCAGGGGGTGCTGGTTGAAGGCTTCCGTACCTCACGGCTGCAGAGACAAGCCTGGCACCCTGACGTCAGAGCAGCCTACAGGCTCGAGAGCCAACAGGGAAATCAAACCAAACCAACTGGGCTCCTTTCCTTTCTTTCCTTCCCCCCTCCCCTTGCAAATCTCATTATTTTAAGGCTGTTCCCTGATTTCTTCCAGGCTCTGGAAGTCCTTCGGTGCTGTGGCTGCTCACGGTTGGCCATGCTGTGTTGGTGCTGCTCTCCAGCTCCATGCTCCTCTGCAGGTGCTGCAAATCCTGCAGGTCCAGTGCAGCTGAGCAGTGTCTCAGGTTATCAAAAGCAGCAAAAGAAAGGCAGGAGGAAGGGATGAGTGCAAGGCCTGCAGGAGGGGACCAGAATTCCCTGTGACTCGCTCAAAAGTAGCCTGAGAACAAAATGCTGCTTCTGTTCCTGCTGCCCCTTGCAGTGGGCTGAGAGATTGGCACCACCCAGAGCTGGTTTTTGGTTGTGGGGCTGCCAAGGCCACCAGACACTGTGGGCTCACGCTGGGGACTGTTTTCTTCTGTATCTCTTGCCTCTCAGCCCCCTCCTGAAGGAGCCCCAGGGTCCAGGCCGGGAGATGACTGTGCTGCAATTTGAATGCATCAGGGCTGTGCTGAGCACCTTTGAGCTAAAAGAAGGGTGGAGAGGGCACTGAGGGGCTTCTGCCCTGCTGGGGCAGTAGGTGGCTGTGACATGAGATGTGGGCCAGGACCAGGTCCCACTCAGCTGAGCCCAGCACTGGCTTGGCCATCTCCATCCGTTTCAAGTGTCCTGTTTCTCCCGGGCTTTGCCCCCAGCTCCTCGCTATTTTCCATCACATTTCTCCCTCTCGTGCTGTCCCAGGCTCTTGGCGCCAGTTCAACTTTGGGGCTGCTGCTGAGCGGGGTCAGCTCCAGTGCCCCTGGCACCAGCAGCCCCTGGAGCAGCAGCAGGCCCACCTGGAGCCGTCGGCAATGACGCAGCCAAGGTAGGATGGCGCAGGCAGATGGGAAGTGCGTGGCAGGAGCGGGGGAAGCCGCGCAGAGAATGGCCGGAGCTGAGCTCAGCGCCCGTGTGCACGGGAAACGGGAACAGGATGCAGCTGCGGCCAGCCCCGGGCTCCCCCGCCCTGCCCNTGCCCCCCGCCCTGCCCCGGCCCTACTGCTTCCCACATTTCCCTGGCATGGGCTGAGGAATAGGCTGGGCCAGAGCTGCTTCCCACAGATCAAAGCTCCTAGAGGTGCTCCTTGGGAATGGCAGCAAAGGGACATATTGGGGCAGCCTGGGAGCTGCCACCAAGCAGTCGGATGGCACCAGGGATGCTCTTGGGCATCCACAAGCCCATGTGGCAGAAGCTGGTGTGGTGAGGGTCAGCTCCAGCAGACCCCTGGGGCACTGCCCAGCTCCCAGCCAGGGCCAAACCTTCCCCAGCACAGAACGAGGGCTGGTGTGTCCCCATGGCCAAGGCCACCTGTCAAGATGCCATCCCATGGTAGCTGCTGTCCCCTTTCAGTGCTCCTGGCTGTGCCCAGGACTGCTGATTGGGTTTGGGTTTTTGTTCATTTGGGGTTTTTGGTTTTTTTGGGTTTTTTTGCATGTGGAGTTTCATTTGTAGCTGCAAACCTCCAGCCTGTAACAAACCAACCCAGGAAGGTTTGGGAAAGGATTCTCCCCAGAATGGATTCTTCTCTTTCCAGAGCTGCCTGTGACATTTCCAGATGAAGGCTTCCTCCTGCTCTTCCTTCTCCATCTTCAGTGAAATTTCTCCCTTCCCTTCTGCTTTCCTGCCTGGGATTTGCTCTTTGAGGAGGAGGAACAGCAGCTCCAAGGGCTGCTTGCTTCTGGAATGTTGTTTTTCAAGACGCACAGAAAAAAGAGAGGAAAACATAGCAGAAAATTTCCCAGAATGTCCCTTCTGAACCCTTCAGAATGGGATTCATCATTTTGGTTGTTTCCCCCTTCATGCAACTTGTTCTCATCTGTGCTTAGCTTTTGGTGTGGGAGAACTGGGACAGTAAATGGCAGAGCAGCTCCTACTCTTTCTTTACTCAAGGGAATGATTTGGTTTTTTTCTTTTTGACTCAGTTGAGGTCTTCCTTTAGGGTTGGAGAGGAGCTTGAGAAGCTCTTGGCACGCAAAAGCCAACTTCTGGAGGGATCCATGTCCTTGACCTTCTCCTTTCTCCAGTGGAGGGACAATCAGAGGTCAGTGGGGCTCTGTGGGGCTGTGGGAGGTCTGGGACAGACTCAGGTCAAGGTGGATGGGAGGAGAAAGCCTGGGCTGAGGTGGGTGACTGAAGCCTTCAAGCACTCAGGGTTGCTGTAGAGGTTAGGAACACTTTGGTTGCTTTTCAAGGGCAGCCTCTGATCTCTTGCAGCTGAGGGCACTGGAGGTAGGACACTTCTGTCCCTAGGCAGTGAGACTCTCTGCACCCTCTTGGTGCCCAGAAGCACCCAAGTCAGCTGCTGTTCTGCAGGAATTTGTCCTCCGTGGTCCATCTGAGGCTCCAACCCAGGAACCCTCACACCACTTGGCTGAGGCCATGGTGGCACAAAGCAGAGCTCCTGGCACACAGGAGAAAATGGCTGAGGCCAGGGCAGGCTGAGGTCTGGGCTTGGTGGGCCTGATCCAGCCACCCAAATCAGCTTCCCAGAGGTCCCACAGGGGCTGCTGATGCTGCACTGCTGCAGGTCACCCACGGGCCGGGAAGGGGAGCCCCTGGGGAACACCTCAGGATGGGGCTTAGTGCCTGTGTCCAATGGGAGCTGCTGCCCACTAGGTTCACAGGCAGCCCCCGTGGGAGACCCCCAGCCCCCATACTGGAGCAGGGCAGGGCAGCAGAGCACACAGGCTTTGGCCAGGCTGTTGGGTTTGTGCTGGGTAAGGGGTTTGTGTGTTTCAGCCATGGAACCAGCCTGGTGCTCAGCCATGACTCGGGAGCTTGTGAGCAGTAAAGTCATCCCCAGGTCTGCCAAAGCCAACCCTCTCAGCACACCCACACCTCCTCAGCACACCCACACCTCCTCGGCCTCCCCCTGCGGCCTCTGTGGTGCCACCCCAAGGCAGCTGCCTGGCAGCGAGGCTGTGGTGGCCATCTGCGAGCCTGGGCTTTGGACAGACCTGTGCCCACTGCTGTCACCTGCCTGGTGCCTGAGACCCCTTGACAGTGGCTTCACAGAGGTGGGCTGGGGTTTCCTCCAAAATCCAGGAGAAAACGGCTGGAAGGGCTCTGTGTGGTCATCTTCCTGCAGCCTGGGCTAGGTCTTGGGTTTGGGATGCTGGTTTGGGCCTTTTGGAATCAACACCTGACCTGAAGTTTCCATAAGGTGGAGAGCTGTGGGCATCCTCCTCCTGTCCTGCACTGACACAGCTCCAGCAGGGGTGGCTGGATGTGACTTGGGGCTCCAGAGCCCTGCTCCAGCTACCACTGCAGTCTGTGATGGTGCTGAGCTGCAAGGTCCAGTCTGTGATGGTGCTGAGCTGTGAGGAGAGGTGGGATGGAGGCATGGAGGCACCGGACAGGGCAACACTGCTGGAAGTGGCTGGGCAGGTCCAGACTGCTGCCATAACTCACCCTGCTGGGGCCGTGCCGGTTGCCAGGGAGAGGAGGCAAGGTGCTGGATGTGCAAGTGCCCTTCACCTTGGGGTGCCCACTCTGCCTGTGGGGTGGGTGGTGCAGCCCTCTCCTGGGCATGGGGTCTGGTGCCCCTGGATGCTCCTGGAGCTGGAATGGGGGCTCAGCCCCATGATGTTGAAGGCAGGAAGGACTGGGGTAAGAAGTTGCCCCCATACTGGTGGGGTGGGATGTGTTGAAGACCCCCCCCAATCATCTCCCCACTGGTGGGCAGGAGCCAGGGGCAGAATCCCCTTGCCTGAATTACAGGGGTGAAAGTCGCCTCCACCAAGGCCTCCTCTGCCCACCCCTTCCCTGCACTGGGGGCCTAAATAATTGATTAAGGCTGATAAATAATTGATGGTGGATTTGCTCCTGCGCCGGCTGTGCACTGCCTGTGCTGCTGGGCCGGGCTGGGCTGGGCTGGGCTGGGCTGGGCCGTGAAAGAGGGGCTGGGAATGGGGCTGGGGGCTGCCAATGGG
>VWYK01119743.1:105318-121258 GCA_013399775.1 Semnornis frantzii
CAGCTGCCGCCGGAACCGGAAGTAGCCGGTGGGACGGAACTTCACGGGGCGGGGCAACACGTGGCCGGCAGGGGGCAGCACGCGGCCGGCAGCGGCGCGGCAGGGGGGAGGAGCCTGACGGGACGGACCGGGAACCTCCGGGACGTCCCCGCGGGGACACTGCCGGTACCGACCTCGCTGCACCACTCGGTGCAGCCTCTCCCGGGGCAAACGCTGGCACACGCACCCGCTGCGCGCCCGAGTGCCAGCCCCACGCTGCACGTCCCCGTTGCAACCCCTCCGGTGACATGCCAGGAGCACTCCCTTGGTGCACGCTCCGGTGCAGCCCCTATAACGTCCCACCCACGGGGAACCCCTTCCGTACAACCTACCGGGGTACATCTCGGTGCAACCCCTCCGCTGCACGCCCCTGCTGTATCCCTCGGGGCGCCTTCCCGGCGCCAAGTACTGCGGCACAGCCGGTGCCCGCCCCGGTACCCGCCCCCACACTGCCCTCAGAGAACGAGCAGACCCTTGCGCGCTCCCGCGGTGCTCGCTCCGCCCCTGCACGCCTGGGTGTAACTCTGGGTGTGGCTGCGTGGGTGTGGCTCCGTCACGTCATGCACTCCAGCTCCCCATTCCCCTGAGGGTCCAGCGGACAGGGGACTCCGCACGGGGTGGGCTGGGCAGTGGAGATTCTCACCCCGGCCCTGGGTGCCTCCTCACTGCTGCCAGCACCTGCGCAAGTCCTGGCCCCTCCTGTCAGGGTAAAGCCCCAAACCTCCATGTAAGACCCTGGACTCTCTGCAGCTGGGGCGGCAGCTCTGGGCACAGTCTCTGGCCCCAGCTGCGTGGCACTGCTGGGGACCGTGCAGGGTCCAACCCTCCACAGTCACTGCTCTCGGGGGACTCCCCCTTGGCTGCCCATTCTTGGCTGGGAACGGAAGGCAGTTGAGTGTGGGGCACCCCACGAGCACCTCGGGCCCAGCCGCATTGGCACTGGGTTGGAGAGAAGACCTCGGAGTGTTCCGAAGGGTCCCAGCAGCCTGACTATGCCCCCCTGGCTGGAAAGGAGGCTCGGAGGGAGCAGTATGAGGGCGCATCAGCTCAAAAGTTGCCCTGGAACATGTCAAGAGGGGAGACACAATAGCTGAAGCCTTCCCTGGCCATCAGGGCAGAGAGGCTGGGACAGGACAGGGCACAGAGAGCCCCTCCTGGAGCCTTCTGCCAGGGTCGTGCCACGAGCCACAGCCTCTGGGAAGCTGACTCCAAATCCCCGCATTTTTGGGGTGAAAAAATCCATTTGCAAAGAAGGAGGTGGTCAGCCCAGGGTGTCTGAGTGCCTGCTGAGAGCACAGCTGGGCTCTGCCCGCCGAGCTCCCCACGGCCTCGGCGGGGCGGGTGGGAAGAATGCGAGCTGGCGATCCATCAGGGAACCAGAGCACAGCCAGCCGAGAGGGGCATTTTAGGAGGAAAGCCAGGGAAATTTGATCATTAAGAAATCCTCCTGGCTGTCTGGGGGAATTTAATTAAATTGCTGGAAAGGGCTGTAAGCACATCTGGATCCAATATGTGCAGCTTTGATTTTTTTCTTTTTCTTTTTTCTTCTTTTTTTTTTTTTTTTTTTTTGTTCCCATCTCACTGTTGAAGGGAGGGTGGGAGGGGAGGGAATAAAAGGGAAATAGCAGAGCCACAGAGCATTGGTTCATCTGGGACTGGGATTCCTGGCAGAGAAAGAAAGAGAGGGAGAGAAAGCAAGCAAAAGAAAGAGACAGAAGCAGAGGGAATAAGAAGGTTGGGAGAAAAACCTTCACCGAGAGCTTGGTTGGGGGTGGTTTTAATGCCACCGACCACAGAGACAAGGAGCTGGAGGGCCTGTGGGGAGCTGGAGGGGAGAGGAGGAAAGGAATCACAGAACCACCGAATCGTTTTGGCTTTGAGATCGTTGAGTGCAGCCATTAACGCAGCACTGCCAAGGAGCCGGCCCAGGGCACTCGGTGCTCTCGGGGCTGGCAGGGATGGATGGGAAGAGAGGAATCGCTCAGCAGATAAAGGCCATTCCTGCTGGGAGCAGCAGGGCTGGACACGGGGGCACTCCTTCAGCAAGGGCCCCCCCAGCTGTCACCCTGCAGGCACCACTTCTCTGACCCTGCCCAGCCTCATGCTCTCAGGGAGCAGGATGGGGATGCTCTGGTCCCCAGCACCGGGCACGACATGGCGCTGGGCACAGCTCTGGTTTACGCAGAGGGGGCAGGCAGCTCTGACCCCCAGTGCCAGAGAAGGGACTGACCCCAGTCATCTGTCCCCAGAGCCAGGCGGACACCATCAGGCCTCCACCATCTGCCATGCTCTGCTCTTCACTACCTCCTTACTCCAAACATCCTCCTCATGGTGTGGCTGAGGAACATCTCCATAGTAAGAAAACCCCTTCCAGCCGCGGGGGTGTGGGAAGCCAGCCTGCTTTCTCTGCACAAATACATCCACTGGGAAAGGTACTGGGAACATCCAGGAGAAGGAGCAGCTAGGTGCCACTGGGAGCAGCACCCGCCCAAGCAGCGCCCCGGGAGTGCTCCACTGAGCTCACCATATCCACCACCTCCCTTTGAGGGTGGGCAGGAAGGCTGAAGCTGGCAGAGCATGTCCAGATCTGTGCCATGCTGAGCACTGTGGAAACCTGAGGTGTTACCACAGCACCAGAGGAACACCAAGAGCCTCCCTGGAGGTTACCATGGGGGATTACCAAAAACCACCCAGACACCAAAAGCCTGAAGGACTGGCAAACAGCACCACACTGATCCCAGGGCTCCACATTGCCCACCTGGCATCCATCTGGCCAGATGGATCTTCACACCAAGGAGCCTGGCATGACCCTGCCAGGTTGGTGTTGTTCTGCTTCAGCAGCTCAACAGCTCCAGCACAGCAAACCCCACTTGGTTGGCACTGGGCAAAGCAAACCTGCTTGGCTTCATCTCTGAACCCCCCTATCACGCTTTGCCCCTGGCACAGCCAAGAGTCACCTTGCCAGCTTCCAGGGCTCAGGTTAAAGTACTTAAACCACATTTTGCAACCCTTTAAAAAAAAAAAAAAAAAAAAAAAAGAGCTTGCAGAAGGAGTTAGGAAGCACCAAGAGAGTGGATTTCAAACAACCAGGTCCCACTTCAGCTGCTTCGTGTGGCTGGTGGAGTTCAGGGGAAAAAAAAGATGCTGAAAGGGGAAAAAAAAAAAAAAAAGGCAGGCAAAATCCTACAGCTAAAGAGGAAATTGCATTAATACAGATTGTTTTATTTAAAAAAAGCAAACCCTGACCTCTACTTCAAAAAAGTCATTAGACATTCCCCTTCTGAAGGGCCGACAGGGGATATTCCTGCAAGGGCAGTTAATTTCTCAATGACTTACTGTTCTTGCTCTGCTCATGGAAATGTGTAAAGAGTCGGAGGGTAATTTAAGGCACCCTGCAGAAAGGTGTGTAAATCTTTGCATGGCTAAAGAAACTCCACCAGGCTGCTCCGATGGGGAAAAAAGAAAACGTTTGCCTTTTAGGTGTTTTTTCCCTCCCCAACTTCTCTCTTCCTTTGTTTCTTTTTCCTCTTTTCTTTCTCTCTCCTTTTTTTTTTTTTTTTTTTTTTTTTTTTTTTTTTTTTAAATTTTTTTTGGGACTTTTTTTTCCAAGCATCCTTCTTCAACNGGAACTCTGATCCCCTTTAATCAATAAAAAAAAAAAAAAAAGGTCATATTTCACCCAAAAAAATATCAGCAATCACAGGTCTCGAGGAAGTGTGAACCCAAGGGGGTTTCACTGATGATTATTCCCTCCCTTTAATTATTTAATGCTGCGGACTGAGGCAACGCCGCCTTGCCCTGGCAGCCAGACAGTTCAGGACCGAGGTCTGGCCCCGAACGAAGAGGAGGAAGAGAGTTATAAATGGGGCTGGGGCTGTTCTGTTCCCCCTCCTGCCCTCACCCCTTCATGGGCCAACACCAACGGCCCCTCCAAAATAATCACAGCAAGATGTTCCCAGCCTCCGAGCCAAGGGGGGGAAGGAGGGGGGGGAAGGATGGGGGCGGCCCTCACTGCCCTGCCCCCCCCAGCCCCGATCAGCCAGGCTGTGCCCCCAGCGCGGGGCACCTATGGACATCTCTGTCCCCCAGATTGGTCCTTGAGCAGTTTGTCATGGGCACGGTGACATCCCCGCTCCGGGAAGTGTCCATTTCTGCAGCCGTGGTGGAAGGGAGTGGGAACAGGCGGGTACCTCGGTGAAGAGGGGCTGGCACAGGGCTGCTCTGGGTTGCCAGAGGAGGGGACACCTCCCCTCACCCCTAAAGCAAGAGACAGCCAGGAGGGCTTAGGGAGTCGATCCATGTCGCAGTGAATTCACTGTGAGTGAAACCGCAGCGCACAGCATCGCCCTGCGACAGCGGGGACACATCCGGCTGGGTGCTGGGCAGGGGTGAAACGCCTATCCCTAGGGAGCAGCCCCCGGGAAAGCAGGAGCAGAAAGTGGTGTGACACCAGCCCCTGATTGACACGGCCACAGGGAGCAGAACCAGACGCCGGAGCTCCTAAAGTAGCCCGAAGGCAAATAAACGGGGCCGAGAGGAACAATAAATGGACCACAGAGCAGAACGGGTCGGGGAGGGAGACTGAGCTGCCCTGGTTGCACACCCCCAGCCCCCCGCGGAGTCGGAGAGAGCCAAAATCTGCCTTCAGCTGCACCCCTTCCAAGCTGGAGAGCTCTGGGAAGCTGCTTCCCTGTCAGGAAGATCAGATCTGGCAGCTCTGGCTGGCTCCGGGGGCTGCAGGGCTGGGGCTGGGGGACGAGAGACCAAGAAAAGCTTCGACAAACGCAAAAATAACCCGGGCAGGGCTCTGCCCCCCTGGGCAGGGGGGGCACCTTTCCCAGAGGCTGGGTGTTGAGCTCTGTGTGCCCACGGCCTGTCCATAGGTGCCCACATCTCATCCACAGGTGCCCACAGCCCATCTATAGGTGCCCACATCCCGTCCATAGGTACCCGGGTGGGAGAGTACACTGCAACCGGGGGGAAATAATAACCCAGAACCTCCTTGACCGCTGCCCATCATCCCCAGCCCTCGCCGGGCACCAGCGCCCAGCCCCAATGGCTGGCTCTGCCCCCTCTCTCCACTGCCCCCCTCCCCGTGTCCGTGCATCTCTCTCTCTAAGTGTATCTCTAATTTTGAGGAGGAAAAGCTCCTTTTTCCTCTCCCGGCGGCTGGTTTTCATTAGGGAGGTTTCTCTCTAAGCCCAGGGGAAGCAGCCCCTGAGTTTTTCGCTGTGGTGCAGGACGTAATTATCTCATTAGGAGGAGAGAGCCAGGCTGTTCCCGGGGGAGGTGACCCTGCTGCGGGGGTGACGGGGACCAGGGGGTGCATTCTGGAGCTGGTTTTTGGCGGGGGAGAGGGAAGTCGGGAAGGGGAAGGGCGCCAGGGAGCGGCCCCGCACCTCGGGGTGGGCTGCGGGCCGAGGTGGGAGCCATGGATTCGGCGCCAGCCTTCGCTATGGACAAGCCGTTCGCCCCCAGCGCCGTGCGCGGCCCCGAGCCGCCCGAAAACCCCCAAAGTCGGAAAAACTTCAGCGTCAGCCACCTCCTTGACCTGGAGGAGGTGGCGGCCGGGATGAACGGGACCCCTCCGGCCGGTCCTCCCCCCGTCGGCAGCGGTAAGGCCGTACCGGAGCCGTCGGGAGGCAGCAGCGGCAGCGAGGCAGCGCCCCAGGACGGTGAGTGCCGCCTCCCCGGGGTGGGCCCCCCGGGTCCGGGGCAGTTTTGGGATGGGGTAACTCCCTCACACGCCTGCCCCAGGGCCGGGCTGTGCCACACCGAGCGCGGCGGGCAAGGGAGATCGGTGTCACCCGAGGCGGGGGACAGAGGGAGCAGCAGGCGGGCGGAGGGAGGAGAGGGGTGACCCTCACCGGGGCGAGCTGCGGGAGTGCCGGCACCCGAACGGCTGGGGCAGATAGATCCCGTGCCGGGGGACAGAGACGTTGTACCGTGCACTGGGACACCGCACCGGGGGACGAGGACATCGCACCGCGGGACGGGGAAGTGGTACGGGGACGGAGAAGAGTGGGCTCTAGGACATCGTACAGGGAGACAGGGACACTATGCCGGGGAACGGGAACATCGCATCGGGGGAGAGGGACCGGAGCAGAGAGGGCTCAAGGACATGGTACCGGGTGCCAGACAGAGTGAACGAGGTGCGGCAACATCGTAACGGGGCAAACGGGGCTCGGGGACATCGTATGGGGTAAGGCAGCACGGTACCCGGGACAGTGCCACCGTACCGTAGAACGGAAACATCTCACCAGGGGACAGGGACATCGCACTGCTGGGAGCGGGGGTCAGGAACCGACTGTGTCCTCACCGCGGTCGGAGGTGTCGGTTACGGGACGGTCCCGGGCAGTTGGTCCGTCCCGGGGCTGCGCGGCCTCCGAGGTCTTCCCTTCCCCTGGGGTTCCCCGCCTCGGTTTCCAGGCCCGAGAAGCGCACGAGGCCCGGTGGGGCCCGGGGGACCTGAACGCAGCTGGTCCTCTCCCGGTGCCCATCCCAGCACGTCTCCGGTTGCACTGGCAGCGCCGGACGGGCGGCGACAGAGCCGGGGCTGGGAGAGGGGACGGGAACAGGTCCGATACCCGTTTCGCGACGTTCGGTCCCAGAGGGAAGCACGTTCGTAACGGGGCAGTCCTTCCTGCCTGCGGCACTGCCGCTGCCGCCCGGCCCGAGGCCGCGCATCCCTCCGCGCAACGCCGCGGGTCTCCGCGCATCCCGGCCCCACTGCTCGCAGCGGGAGGGAGGAGGATTCGTCCTTGCCTCAAAGCCCCCGTGTGGAGGCATCCGACGGCCCCCAGAGCCCCTCCAGCACCCCTCGGGCGGGTATGAGGAAGGAGAGGGGAGCAGAGAGGGAAGTGGAGGTGCCCCAGCACACCCCATGGCCCGGGCTGTGATGCCTCCTCCCCCAGGGGACCCTGGGGGTGGATTTTCCCAAACCTGCCCCCTCCATTGGGTGCGGGGTGCCCACCCGGGCTTGTTTTCTGAAGCCCCTGGAGCACAGCCCCAGGCAGTGGTGGCCTTGCCGAAGGAAGTGGAGCCCACTGGGGAGCTGTGCAGGTGAAAGGTGCTCAGGTGCCCAGGGGGCTGCCCAGACCTGCAGTGAGGGACTCACAATGAGAATCCTCCTGCCCCAGGCGCAACCTCTCTCCCTTCCCACATTCTGTGCAGGTTTGAAGCATCTTATTCCACCCAAATCCTGCTCTGTGCACAACTCTTTCCTCCATGGACAAGCTTCCTGAGCCCCTAGGCCACCTCTGCTTGGGGTGCTGAAGGCTGGGGGAGGCTGGGTGCTGCTCTCCAGGGTGGTGTCTGGTGATTTGGATGCTATTTCCTATCCTCCCTCCCCTTCCCTTGAATTCTCTGGAGTTGCTTTGGGACTGTGGGAAGGTTTTGGCCTGTGGATGGGACCATACTGGGGACAATGTGCTGGAGGGGGGGCATGGCTTGTGGAACCCAGCTCAACTGGCTCATCTCACAGGGCTCTTTGCAAGATAGCAGAAGATATACCACCCTGCTGAGCTCCTGACACAGCCCAGAGAGACTCAGTGGGGACCAAGAGTGATGCAAATGCCAGAGAGAGAGGCAAGGGAGCTGGCTGATCCCCACGGTCCCATTTTTCACCCTAAAAGACCATTCCTCCTGGGACAGAGGCCCTGTGGAGTTTTGCCTGCTGATGCCAGCACCAGTGGACCAAGGAGGATTGTTCCCATTAGCAACTGTCCCAGGGAGGTTGTGGGGATGAAGACACCATCTGGGATGCTCTGACAACTGTCTGAGAGCGGAAGCATTGCTCCCCCCAACCCCACCTCGGGAGAGAAATGCCTGAGCAATGGCAGCAGAGCAAGAGGAGACAGAGAAGAAAGCCTGAGTGTCTGCAAACACTGACCTGTGGGAGCTCTCACCTGCTGTCTGAGCCGGGGTGCAGGCTCCTCAGTGGAGATGAGGAGACTTGGAGCAGCAGGCAGGTGCCCTGCATTTGGAGCATCAAGCAGGTGCCCTCCTCCGCGAGCTCTGCCTCTCGCTGCACATCTGCAATGCTTTTGGCATCAGCGTGATGACAGCAGAGGAACTTTTACTGGTAACGTTATCTTTTACTAGCATCCTGAAGTAAAACAGCCTCTCAGTGTTTTCTCTTGTCTTCCTCTTCACCATCATGGAGGTTTTTTTCTGCCAGATGCAGGTTTGGGACACCACAGGCCAGTGGCAGGGGACTTCTAACCAAGGCAAATACATCCTGGCACACTCTGTGGAATGTGGCTCTGTGTTCTGGTTGGGAAAGTGTTTTCAGGGTCACCACACTGGAGGGTCAGAGGAAGAGCAGCCTAGAGTTTGTTGCAGTGTTCTGGCAGCCCCCTCACCAGGAAGGGCTTGCTATGGTCTGGGGGAGCCTCAACAAACCCCTCTCCCCTTGCCCAGGCAGCCACAGCAGGATGAGGTCTCTATTCTTGAGCCTGGCAGAGAAGGATAAGCTCAGCAGAGGCAACTCCTCCCTGCCACCTCGGCTCCTACAGCCCTCCTAGCTGGGGAGGGTGGCCGGAGACAGCTCATGGCCAGGGCACTGGGCATATCTCTCCTTCAGGAGCAGCCCCTCTGCTAGTCCCGGCAGGGCTGGCACATCCCTTCCTGCTGGCACTGAGGACCATCCCCATCGTTCTGCCCAGCCAAGGGGGCTGCTCAGTCCCTGCCTTGCCCCCGGCTCCAAAGTGGCCCTGAGGGCACCCAGTGCGTTCTCACGGGAGGATGAGTACAAAGCTCATCTGCGCAGCTCATGGCATCCAAAAATTAAGAAGCAGAAATCCTGTCAGCAAGGCGAGAGCACAGAAACACCAACAGGGTGGCAAGGGCTCGTCCTCATCCTCATCTTCATCCTCGTCCTCCTCTGGAGCAGTGCAGCAGCCTCCCTTCGAAAACCTTCCACACAACTTCTGAGGTCTTGAAAGCTTGTTCACCTCCTTTCATTAGACTAACAAATAATGTGTAACGCGAAACATCTGTTAACAACAGCCCTTAATGTTCTCAAGATGATAAAGCAGGAGGGTAATTTTAGCCAGCAGCCCTTGACTGATGGCTTTTCAAACAATGAACTTACTTTTGGTGCCGCCTGGGGATGGGAGAGGGAGCCGGGCGCTGGCTCCGGCACCGCTGCGGAGCTGAACGCTCAGAAAGAGACACTTCTGTCGCGGCTGGGCTCGGAGGAGGGATTCGGCCCCTCCCGGGGCATCCCAGTCGGCTGCAGCTAGAGGGACTGGGCAATGGGATGGTCAGATATGGGGGCCCCTCGGTATCCCGTTTGAAGAACAGCTCCTGGGATCCCTTCCTCACCCCCGGGGTGGCTGGGACCCTCTGTCCCCGCTGGTGCTGTGTGGGTGCTGAGCAGGGCAGTGATGGAGGAGAGGAGGGAAGAAGCTGCGCCCGAGGAGCAGTGGGGACTAGGGTGGTGTGAGAGCAAATTGGTTTTAATTATGCAAACGAGGGCAGCTGAAAAGGGAGAAGCCAGGCAGGGACCCGGTAACAGTAAAGGGGCAGAAAAGGGGCAGGGACTCCCTTCTGGGGTCAGGCAGGGGCCGATTGCCCCCAGCTGCTGCCAGGATTCGGGCACCTTCCCCAGGGCAGAGCCATCCCGGCTGATGTCCCCGTGGTGTTGGCCAGCTCGGGGGCTGTGCTGCTCCTCGCTCACAGGACACATCTCTGCTGTGCCCAAATGCCACTTGTGCCCTCAGGACACCTTCTCCCCTCTGGCCGCAGGTCAGGAGGCAGACTGCGACGTAACACTGCTGGAAAAGAACCAGGATGAGTCCGTGAGGCTCTGGCTTCCCGGGGACGTCCCTGCGCCGGCTGCAGTTACAACCAGTGCCATTAACTGGTGCCCCCTCCCTGTGCATGGCCAAGATGGGAACTGTGGCATCCAAAGGAGGGGGGGAAGTGAGCTGCCTCGGTCCTTGTAAGGCCAGCACAACCAGGCTGGGTGGCACTGGGACAGGAGCCATCTATGCCAGCTGTGGGATCATCTGCCCTGTCCCCAGCATCATCTCCACATTTATTTGTGCTTAGCCAAGGCTCGTGACAGGTGAGGGGTGGGTGGACAGATGGATGGATTGGTGGATGGATGGATGGATGGGTGAATGGGAGCCTGATGTGTCCCAGGTTGCTGAGATGATTTCCAGGCACTGTCAGGGAGCTCAGCTATGAGGCTACAGGGAGGGACTCAGCTTGCACCCTGCTAAAGCTGCTATAAGGCAGACAGGGGACAGCCCCAGCCTGCAGCTTGGTTCCTGCTGCCAGGCTTCCCCTGCTCTATTTAGGGACTTACCCATCACAGCTACAGCAGAGCTGCTGGTGAAGAGCAAACAGCCCAAAACTGGGCCTGGGGAGGTGAGATTTCCTCGTGCTGTGGAGCACAAGAGCTGGAGCAGCCCTGGCTGGATTGGGAAAGCAGGAGAATCCCTTCCCCCCACTGCTTCTCCCGCTGGGATCTTTCTCCCTTCAGCACCCCCAGGGAGCTGGGTTCCCTCAGGCATTGCTGTGGGGGATGCTCCTTGCCACCCCTCTTCATCAGGGCAAGGGCACAGGAACATGGGGCAGAGCTGCAAAAGCCAGCCCTTCACAGGGTCTGGAGGGGACAGCAAGGAGGTCCTGTGAGTGGTGAGGGCTTCACCCCTCTCCCTCGGCAGCTCCAGCAGCACCCAGTGATGTGCTTAAAGCCTCATTAGCAGCTCCAGCACCCACGGCACAGCCGTGCCCAGCCCAGGAGGGTGCTGGGACACAGGGTCACCTTAGCCAGCCCCCCTGGGCTGTTATGTCTAGCTGGACCAGGAACAGCTCAGTGCAAGACTATTTCCCCTCTGCTTTTGGGCTGTTGTTGCAGGGACTGGGGCTGATTCACAGGAAAAATATGAAATTTGGACTGGGCGCAGCCAAGATGGGCGAATTTCAGCGAATCAGCATTTTAAGAGGGCCTGGGTGTGTGTCTGCAGCTGAGAGGCTGATGAAATGATTTGGGGCTTTGAGGCTGTCTCAGAAAGCCTCCTCTGCTGGGGAGGGAGGCTGAGTGCCTGTTCTCCCGGGGCAGATTCCCTCTGGCCATGGGGAATCCTCCCCCTGCCCCGAGCTGTAAAATCACGGAGCCCAAGGGGTGAGGCTTGAAGCAGGATGAGACCTGGGTGCTTTGGGGCTGGCAGAAGCTTGGTGTCCCAGGCTGGCACCCTGTCCCCTCCCTGCAGTGTGAGCAGCAGCTGGAAGAAGTTATTTTCCCTGGACGGCATCCCTGAGCCTTGGGGCAGACTGAGAGCATCATTCGTGGTGCCAGGACAGTGCCTTGTGGGGCTGAGCTGGGACCAGGCAGGGATTTAGACCTGGATTAGTGCAGATCTGGCATTTCCTGTCTGCAAAAAGCAACAGGGAAGAGAGTGAAAGCACAGTGGGCAGAGGCAGTTGACCCCTGCCCCCTCCTGGTGCCTGCACAAGGCCAGCAATGCCCAGTTGGGTCAGGGAGGATGGGCAGAGGCCTGATTTGGGGCAGCCTCTCATCCGTGGGCATCTTGTGCTGGATCACCTCGCAGGGAGTTAGGGGTAAATGAGATGCTGATGATGGAGGGTTTGGGGGAGATTGTCCCGGTTTGAGTGGGGGGAGGCTCTCCTGGGGGCGTTAGGGGACAGTTGGTGTCCCCTTTGTCACCCTCATACCTCTATCCTCTGCAGCAGGACTGCCCAGTCTGTGCACATTGCCAGGGTACCAATGGCAGCTCGGGGGCTGCTGCAGGCATTAATTGAGCAGGAGGAGTTAATCGAGCAGCAGACATTAATTGATCAGGAAGAATTAATTGAGCAGGAGGCATTAATTGATCGGGAAGAATTAATTGAGAAAGAGGCATTAACTGAGCAGGAGGTGTAAGGAGGTCCTTCACTCCGGGTCTGGGGGTTGAGCTGCCCCCAGGAGCTTGGGCAGGACTCGGGGGACAGCTCAGCTCCCGGGCGAGCGCCAGCCCCCTCCCCTTCGCTCCTCATCCCCTTTGGAGCCGGCCTCATAAAGCAGCTTTTCAGCGGGGCCGCGGCGATGGCTCGGGAGGAGCCGTGCGGGGCCGTTCCCGGCTGCGTGTCTCGGGCTGGAGCCTGCGGCGGAGCCAGGCGCCAGCCTCGCGCCCCGAACCAGATGTGCAGCGGCGCCGCCGCAGCCACCAGCGAGAGCTTCACACGCGAGGGGACTGCGGAGCACATGGCAGGGACGGCACACGGCAGGGAGAGGGGCACACGGCAGGGAGAGGGGGCACACGGCAGGGAGAGGGGCACACGGCAGGGAGAGGGGGCACACGGCAGGGAGNAGGGAGAGGGGGAAGGACATGGCGAGGGAGCCTGGGTGCAGAGGAGCCAGGAGAGAACGCATCAGGGGAACTGGGGGGGCACATGGCAACGAGCTGGGTGCTGGGCAGGGGGCACATCCCAGGATGGGGCTGGGAGAAGCAGCTCAGGTGGGGAGCTGTAGCAGAGCAGGTCTGTGCTGGCCCAAGCTGGGCATTGCTGCCCTGTGGGCTGGGATCCCACGTCCCTAGCAGAGGTGCCAAGCAGAGCCCATCGGTGGGGTGCTGAGGAGGAGGTGTGGCTGATGTGGTGACAAGCACTGGCCTGGTGCTACTGGGGCCTCTGCTGGTCTCGGCTCGGGCCAGGGTGGGCACCACGCTCCTGCCTGCTGGGTCGGTGTCTCAGCTGGGCTGGCCACATGGCTGTAATTTGGGGACTGTAAATACCTCAGGGGAAGGTTTAAATTAAAAAAAATCACTGTTTGCATCGGCACTGGGAGACACTGAACCAGTCCTGTTAGTATTAGAGGCTTATAAAAGCTAAACCAAAGGTTGAAACCAAGCTTTGGGAGCCCTTGGGATGCCCAGCCTGAGCTGGTTGCCCATCCTGGGGGCAGTTTGAATGGGGCTCCTAGGATAGTGCCATGGGGTCCCTGACCCACACCCCGACACTCCAACCCCAGTGCCAACATGGCCCCAGCTCTCCTCCTGGCTTTATTTTGGGGTCCTGGCCAGCTGTGTGCTGGGGTTGCCAGTATGGCAAGACGGTGCCATACGTGGGATGTGAAGGGGATGAAGGCTTGGGGTGATGAAGGAAGCTCCTCTGGGCTGCGCAGAAGCAGGACCCTGACACAACTGCCCCCACCCTGGCACCTCCAAGGTGTCCTCTGGTGTCACCTCTCTGCCTGGCACCTAACCCTAGCAACCTGCCTGCCATCCTGCCCCCACCATCCCTGCCGTGCCCTCACGCATGGCTCTGCTTTAAGCTGGAAGCAGTTAGCAGGGCTGGGTTTAGACAAGAGCTGATCTGGGCCAGTTACTGAAGTGTTGTACAATAAAGCTGCCCAGAGGCCACAGCCCTCAGATGCAGAGCAGGCTGCAGGCCAGCGCCTGGCCAGGCTGGCTGGGACCCACCGGGGTCCTCCTGGGGGCGGCCCTGGGGTCCCAGGTGGGGACTTGTGCCCATCCCATGTCCTGGCCAGGTGGAACAGTGTCCCTAGTCCAGCTGGCAGCTATGGGACAGGCCCTCAGCAGGTGCCAGCACTCGCTTGGGTGCTTGGTGGCATCTTGGGCTGGGTGTGAAAGATGCCCAGAGGGACAGCCCACTGCATCGGGCAGCTGCAGCCTGCCCCGAGCTCACAGGATGCTCTTGTCAGCTCCTTGAGAGCCTGGCAAGGGGCTGTGGTCACCCCCTGCACGGGCACGGCCCTGGGAGGGGATTTTTTGCCACAGGTCACGGAGTCCCAGGGATGCGCTCAGCACCCCAGGTCCTGGGCTAGATGCCCTGGGCTGGTGCCACCCGCCGGCAGGCACAGCCAGGCAGTCTGAGCCCTGCTGCCCTGCACAATGGCCCTGGCCCCCACTCCCGGGGAGTGAGGGAGCCAGGATGGCTGGGAAAGCACAGCAAGAGCTCTGCTGAGCCCTGTGCTGGGTGCTAGTGCCAAGACAGGGCTCTAAAGGCTGTTGTGGAGCAGTCATTTAAGGGGCTGCTGATGGTGCCAGGCCCAGTGGTCTGCATCCCACTACAGGGTTGGGGCTGGGGCCAGGATGCTGGGGTGCATCCTGGAGCTGGTGAGCCTGGCAGCAGGGCCAATCCATGTCCCTTTCTTTAGTGGTCTGCCTCAGGCAGGCAGTTCCCATCCCAGGATGATGGCACTGAGATGGCATCCACCTGGCATGCCCCTGAATGCTCTTGTGGCTCTCAACAGTGAGCCTGGTGGCTGCTCTTGGCCGGGCCCATCCCTAGGAGCAGCAGAGTCCCTCCACACAGGGAACCCTCTCCAGGTCCCTCCTGCTCCCAACTCATCACATTCCCACCACGTTTGCTGCACTAAATGTGGTCATGAGCCAAAAGAAAAGTGCCAGTGCTGCAGGCACAGGCTGGGCACATCCTGTGGGCACACAGGGATGCCTCTGGCTCAGCCAGCTCCCCAGGACCTCCTCAGCACGTTGGCCTTGCAGCTGGACACGCTGTGAGGGAGCTCAGACTGCCCCACACTCAGCATCACCACCGAGCAGCTGCTTGGGGTGCAAAGGGAGCACCTCCCCAGGCTTGGGGTTGCAGGCAGAGCATGGAGCATCCCTGGGGCTGCAGCACCACTGGGCAGGATGCCCTGCAGCCCCCGGTGCCCATCGTGGCACTGGGTGGTTTCTGGGTGGTGCAGCAGCAGCTCCATAACCATAAAGCAGGCTGTCAGTGAGCAGGGGTAAGGCCCCCCCGGGACGGCCTTGGCCTCTTTGTTGGTGCAGGCTTTTGCTGCTGCCTCTCGCCGGAGCCTCTCTGCCGGCAGCAGCAGAGGGCTGTAAAAGCGTTGTCAGCGTCTCAGCTTGTTCACAATTAATGAGGTGAAACATCCTCGGAAACATTTCGCTGCAGTGTTTCTGCAGTAGCTGAGTCCTGCCCCTCTCTTAAATTTTTCATGTGCACCACTTGAGCTGAGAAAGTTTCCTTTGGACTCAGCACATTTGGACCCCCCCAGCTTCAGCCTCCTCACTGTGAGCCTCCAGCGAGCCAGGGTTGAGGCCTCAACCACCTCCCTGGGCAGCCTGTGCCAGTCTCTCTCCAGCCTCACTGTGCAGAGCTTCCTCCTGATGTCCACCCTAATTCTGCCTGCTCCAGTTCCAAACCATTGCCCTCACCTGTCCCCACAGCCCCTTCTGAGCAGTCCCTCCCCAGCCTGCCTGCAGGTGCCCTGCAGATACTGAAATGCAGCTCTGAGCTCTCCCTGGAGCCTTCTCTTCCTCAGACTGCACAGCCCCAAGCCTCCCAGCCTGTCCCCCCACGGGAGGTTCTTCATCCCTCTGTGCATATTCCTGATGATCTTTTCCTCAGACCCACTCCAGCAGTCCCTGTCCTCATGTTGGGGGTCCCAGAGCTGGACACAATAAAAGCACTTTGGATAAAGCAGATCTGGACACCACAGGAAGAGGAGGGACAATTCCCAAACCAAGCAGTTTTGCTTACCACAATCCAAAGGGAAGTGCTCAGGCACTGGAGGAGGCTGCACAGGGAGGTGGTGGAGTGCCCATCCCCATGCCTGTGTCCATGGCACCTGGAGACACTCTGGTGGCCAGGGTGGTCTTGGGTTGGTGGATGGTCTGGAGGGTCTCTGAGGGCTTTCCCAACCCAAACAGTTGAGCACCAAGCTGGGTGCAGTGGCTGCCACACCAGTGGCTGTGCTGCCATTCAGCCAGGCTGGAGGGCTGGGCAGGGAGAAATTGAATGGAAGGCAGCAAAGGGGAAAAGGATTTGAGGGTCCTGGTGGATGGAAGGGTGAGCATGAGCCAGCAATGTGCTCTGGTGCCCAGGAGAGGCAATGCCAGTCTGGGGTGCATTAGAAGGGCTGTGGCTGGTAGGTCAAGAGAGGTTCTCCTGCCCCTCT
>VWYK01119745.1:15718-39898 GCA_013399775.1 Semnornis frantzii
TGCATTTTAAAAGGTCTCATCATGCCACCTCTGCAAATCTTCAACACTTGGGAAACCTTAGCTTTTAAATTACTGGTCTTTACAAAACAGAGAAATCAAGCCAGGCATGTAATTATCGTGATTACCAACTTCCAACAATCCCTTTCCAAGCATACAGAAGATGTTGAACCTCTGCACTCTCTCATGGCCATCTCTCTGCCCCTTTCTGACATCAGCGGTACTGATGGCATACCGTCAGTCAGAGAAATGTGATTTGATAGTACCCTAAAGTAGTTGCAAAAGAAGGGGAGGAATACAAAACCTACTTAGGTCCTCACCGTAAGCGTGAGATCAATGTTTTCAATAATCCGTTTGCCGCCATGTAGCACCCTAACTGTCGCAATTAATAATGTAGAAGGAGCTGATTAACTTAAGTAAAGTGCTCTCCAATGTGTAAACACATAAAGATCTATAGGGCAAAAGAGGAAAGAACGAACAAAACGTCATTTTTATATTTTATGTGGACACATTCTTGCTTTGTATTCTGCTCTTGTAACAATTACTGTAGTAGCCACTCTGACAGAGTCAATAAATCGATCTGGGACCTGATGCAGCAGTGAGGCAGACTAATCCAATACAGCATTATCTGCAGTGGAGGCTGGGGGCAGGCGTGGAGTGGTCAGGAAATCAGCCAAGTCAAGTAAAAGCTGTGAGAGGCACATAACTATAATCTTGCCTTCTGCTTGTTTGATTTCTGTGTGTACGTATGCAGGCGTGTGTCTGAACAAATGTGCAGCTCTGCAGGAGGAAAGTGCACTGCCCATGTTGCACTTCCAGTGTCAAAGAATCATACAACGGTTTTGTTTGTCCGCGACCTAAAAGATTATCTAGTTCCAACCCCCTTGTCATGGGCAGGGATACCTTTCACTAGAACACGTTGCTCAAAGTCCCATGCAACCTGGCCTTGAATGCTTCCAGGGATGAGGTATTCACAGCCTCTCTGGGCAGTGCCTCATCATTCTCACATTGAAGAACTTCTTATGTCAACTCTAAATCTACTCTCTTTCAGTTTAAAGCCATTAGTCCTTGTCCTATCACTACATGCCCTTGTGGAAGAGTCCCTCTCCAGCTTTTGTTCTTAAAATACGCCAGTCACAGGACTCTCTGGTTCCATGAGGATCACCACCCACCCTGATTTAATCATATTGGCAGCATGACTGATGGATTTAAAGATCTGATGACTTTCTCCCCCACCACTCCAAAGTTGGTACTTGTCCTCATCTCAACTGCACATGTCCATTGAAAAACAAACCTAGGAGTTGCCTTCCATGTACTCTGTACCTGAGAACATAGGAACTGCCATTTTTTTGTCAGCTTAAATGGTCACTTGGATCTGGTATTATGTCTTTGACAGTGGTCGTATTCTTCCTGGGAGGAAGATGCAAGAATCCCCATAAAGAAGATGGACCAACATGATTTGGCCTGAGGGGAAGCTTCTTCCTAGCCCCATGCAGTAAGTGGAAGGCCTTGTAAATCCATGTTACTGGGGAATATGAGATCGAAAAAATAAAAATAAAAGAAAGTTTCCTGCTGAATGGAAAAATGAAAACTGTTTTTTGGCAGAAGTTCTTCAAGAAGGAGAACACAGGCCATTGTTATTATGAAGACTTTTCAATGAAAACACAGAAAATCATTGCCTTTTAGAGTAATTGTTTAGCTAAAGAAAGGTTACACAGCTTGTAGAGAATTTAGTAAGAAATTAAATCTCTCCAGCTCATTCATCATATTTCTGCATTTGCCAACCCTTCCCACCAGGCCCACACTTACTTCTTCTCTCTCTTCTCCCCTACTGTGGAGCATAAGTAATGGCCATAAAACCCGCAGAAAGGGTGCCTTACGCGCAGGTTTCCTGTTTATTTTAAGGAGGGGAGGGGAAAAAAAAAAAAAAAAGGCAAGCAATAAGTTTAATTGCTTAGTTTGGGAAATTTGTCTGTGTCCATTGTAAATAACTGTATGCTCTATCTATTGGAAATAAGATGTTTAGTGTTCGCTTCCAAAAAAAAGTCTGAACTGCTCACCGGAGCCTGCAAGGAGGAGGAATAAAAAGCAGAGGAAAAAGGATCCTCCCTGCTGAGGACTAACCCAGGCACTTCTCAACTGATTTGGCTCCAGCTCACTTTGAAGATAAGGCCACACGGTGATACTGGGAACTTCTCTATGAATCTTTACCTTTATAGTGCAGTATGTGCTTTCTTCTCGAGGTGCACTGTTCTCTGCTGCTTTGTAAGAGCTGATCTGAGAGGGAAATTTCATACCACCCCTCTGCACGAAAGCTCAATTAAAGGGGCTTTGTGCACTGAGCTGAGCAGGCAGAGAAGGGGATGGGAGTTGAGAAGTGACCCTGATTTTCGGGCACCTTTGTATCTCCTGTCTGTGGAGCACACTCTGGACTGTCATTAGCAACTGTGATCAGAGCAGCACGTTCACACTTGGGCTGCACTGGGGACACGTGGCTCTGGAGCTATTATGTGATTAGGGGCACATCAAGAGCACCGCAGCTGCATGTGGGCTCTTTGCTCCCATCATGGTGGAACCATGGCAATTTTAGCTCAGCAAAAGATTCAGCCAACATTTCCTTGACTGATTTTGACAAAAGAGAAGAGTGAGTTTAATATGGGAAAATACAAAGCAAAGGCAGGATCTGAAATCTTCTTTCAGCTTCTCAGGGTCTGAGACCTGCTGATGGCTTGATAGAGATTGACACTACATTTTCTACATAGACTCTGTAGACTTAACACTTTTAGAGCCATCTTCAGGCCACACTTAAGATTAGGCCAGCACAGCTGCTTCCTGGGTGGAAGGTGGAAGACAGCACCAACATTCAGGTGTCACTGATTCTGCAGCAAAACACTTTTCGCTCAGGGATCAAAGCTTCCGGTTGCCATAATAGGGCTCAAGCTGACAAGAGTCTATCCTTCTTCACTGCCCTTCAGCCCAGGCAATTACTATAAATTAAGGGTCATATAAACAACATATAAACCTCTTTTTGCACGCTCAGCTGTTCATTATAATCATTCTAATTTTCATCTCTGTTTTGGGTCTGTCATTTCCTATATCTATTGCAAATCTCCAGTAAGAAAGAGATCCATGAGGGAGCAGGGTCCATGTATACTAGGGAGCAATGCAAAATTCAGATGGCACTTTATGCACTGTGTAACTCTGCTCTGGGTGCTAGAGGAGAGCAGCCCTCACTTCCCATTGTCAGATCTCTGCTAGGTTTGGAGGGAGAGAAATCCCTCTAACTTCAGCAGCTCTAGAATGCAGCAGTCCCACATCTTAGAACTGTAGTTTTGTATCTACTCTCTGCAAATTTCTGTTTTTTACCCAGGACAGACATTATTCCTGTGTGGAAATGATGTTCTGAACCTACTACCACATTTGCTGCCACAGACCAAGAAAAGGAAAAGGACAGTCAGGTCCTGCTTAGAAATGCTTTGCAATTAAGGTTCTTCCAAAGCCAGGTGTGCTGGCAGAGGGACATTGCTTTATGGAATATGTAACTCTCAGGAGGCTTAACTAGTTTGAACAAATGATTCCAAATTAGTGTTATCTTCACTCATAATTTGCCTCGGGCTAAGTATTCTTATCCTGGGGAGGAATAGTCATCTAAGCAACAAAGAGTGCTGGGCCTGGCTTATAGTTCTGCTCAGAACCCCAAAATAAAAGGCCTGATCTTGTTCCTCTGCACGTCCCCTGCAACGTATGAGGAGCCACGTGAACCCCATACACTTCTGCATGGGAACTGCCCCTAAAGCGAAGCGGTGGATCAGCTGTTAGCATACTTTGCAGCAATGCCACCAGATCTTGACCTTGCCCTTCTTCCCTGTGGGCCAGAAGGTGCTGCCTGTCTGACCAGAGCCATTCCTGGGAGCTGAGAAAGAGGAGAGAAAGAGCAGGGTGCAGAGGCAGAGATGGACAGGCAGCTTGTGGTACTCATTAATAAAGCACATCAACATGGGTGGCATGAGAGCCCGGCAGCTCTGCGTCCCCTCCTGACGGTGCAAAGAGCAAGGCACTGTGGCAGGGGTTCAGTGAGAAGCAAAAATGGAGAACCCCTGTAAAGCAGGGCACACGTTTTGTGTATCAAAAGCAAAATGTGTGCACTGGTTTCTTTCTTCCATAGGGTGGCAATGGAACCTGGGCACAAAACAGCTACATGGTTTCAGCTGCAGGAGTGATAGCTCTGGAGAAGCTGCATTAGCTTCTATTCAAGGTGCTGACTTTGATCTATGAATCCTATATGCTTTGGGACCTTGTTACCTTCGAGGCTGCTTCCTTGCCTACCCCCCTGCCTGTGCCACCTCCAGCCGGGGCGAGGGGCATCACCTGCACCACAATCCTCCAAAATAAACGTCTAGGCAGCAGTAACTGGCTGTTATCACAGAAGGACTGTCTACTCTGGAATTTGCCTCCCTCCTTAGTCTGACAGAGCTCACATCTGCTAACCTACAGGACACGGCATCAAGCTCATTTTTTTTCTCATGCCCTTTGTTTTAAAATGCTGCCAGTGAAAAATCGCAGGCTGCAGTTTGCTCTCTAAAAGGATTGCGGGCAAGTAAAAATAGTCTCTCAAAAGGAAAGTAATTGTACAATTAGATTTGTATATGCACCTGAGGCAGAGGGTGGGTTTTTAGAGATAAATACAAACCTGAAAGAAGCAGCTATAAAGATACCACTGTCTAATTCGGGGAAGGCAGATCTAAAGAAGTTAGCAATTTCCTTACACTGTAAACATTGTGCTAAACTTCACTATTTTCCCCTCATGACTTACTCTGGATGTGTTTCACAATGTGTATTCTGGCACATTGGTCTTTATGAGGTTGGTAGCAAGAGCATGGTTGTGCTTTAGACCTTGATGTTTTTCATACTTGTTTTTCTGCCTAGATAAGCTTGTTTGACTTTGGGGGTTTGTCTTATACTTTGTTGTGGTGTGCTAGGTAAGTTTGAGCCTCTTGTTTCAATTATTTTGTCTTATAAGAGATGAGCTCTACCCTGAGCACTGGTGTAGCTGGGTGGCTCCAGAGCATCACCAAGGAGAGTCTGAAAAGACAAGACCTTGGTTTACTATCCATGATATGATTGCAGCCTTGTGATCGTGCAGAGGCAGAAGCAGGATGAGCTTCTACTTCTAGAAAATAGTTTCATTGTTTCCTAGAGGAAGGTAAGGGAAATAAAAGATCTGGTTTTGTGCTTAACTAAGTTTTAGAAAGTAACTGTTGTGGACCTAATAAAAACCATGTTTAGATTAAAAAGGAGTTTTTCTGAAACAACTGGACAAGAGGGTGTATAGTAGACTTTCTCTCCCAAGCAGAGAAGAAAACCATACAGTTTCTCACAGGTTGTAAAGCAGCTAATCCTCTACCTGGGTGCTTGCATTGGGAGGCAGTTTCTGCTCTGTGCATCCTCGTAACCTCCCTGTAACCTTCCAGCACACGAGCTGCTGGCAGGTAGAGGGGATAATCTGGAGCGGGCACATGTTGCTTAGCAGCTGCTTTTAGCATCCAAAGTACAATTTCAGGAAGATATAGGGTAAGTAGGTGGCAAACAGGATGCAGCCTAGTAAACAACATTTAGTGTGAAGTGGAGCTGGAGCACAGTGAGCACGGCACGCTGAGCCCTAAAGGAATTTTGTTCTACAGAGCAAAGCGATGGTATTAAAGATCAGCAAACACTGTTCAGACTGGGGAATGAAGGCAACTCTGGCCACAAAGAGCAGGTTGCCTGTTTACTGTTACCACCTCCATGTACTCTGAGCATGTATGATGTGCTTCACGGTTACTTTTGTCTCTTGGTTAGGAAAAAAAAACAACTCAACACTCAGAAGCCTGTACCAGTGTTGCTGCTGGTGATAGGCTAGTCCCTAATTAATGTGATGGGACTTTCCCATTGCTCTACTACTCTCCTTATTATAAGTCCTTGGCAGTACGAGAGACGTATCTATTACTTAGTCATGAGGTATCTAGACCAGCTTGCTTTTGAAACTAAAGCCTGTGTACCCCAGGCATACTGTATTTCTGATTTGCATATGGAAAAGGCAGTTAAAAAGCTGATGCCCCCATCTTGCCTCCGAGTCAAGTAGCAAAAGTAAATGATTTATCAAGCAAAGGTTACAACACCTGCGCCTTTTTGTCAACATATAGAGAAGATGCCAAGTCAAGTGCTGCTTCTAATAGCTCAAACAGAAATTTAGATTCAAATAACCCCCCAGATAGGACAATTATGCGGTGAGCTGCTGGAGTGGCAGCGTGATGGATGGGGTGAGCAGAGGCAGTGCAGGAAAAAAAACAAACCCACTGAAAAGTTCCGAAGCTGCTAAAATCAGACAAAGCCAACAGCCCTTTGGGAACTTTTGTTACTGAATCAGAACTCCTGACTTAAAGGAGGCTATTTCCTAGTCTTTTCTGTCATGGAGTTGTCATGCTGCTGTAACCTTAGTTGACACAGGAAGATGGCCTTTTCCTAGCTAAAATATTATATAAATTCTATAAAATTCCTTTCAGGGATTATGTTGGAAGCAATGTGACATAATAAGAACATGCTGCTAATGGAGACATCTACTGCTAGTTTTTCTAATGCCCATTAAGAAAGGCATGTACTGGATTTGGTTGTTTAAAAACCACCAAGGACAGAATGCTCCTTGCTCAAATCCAGCCACACTGTTGTACATTTGTCTGTGATTTTATTCCAGCATTCTGGGAAAGCCTGTGAATGCCTATGTATGGGAAATGTGACTTCTGAATGGTGCTGTCACATCCCTGTGCACAGACTTACTTTTGTGGCATTTGAAAACTAGTAACGATGGTGTGGAACTAGTGCCTGTAGTCAAATGACTTTGACTGTTTGGAGGACAAAATTTGAGTCACCAAAAAGCTGACCAAAAGGCTTTCTTAGGGCTTGTAGCTGGACCATAATTTTTAAAAAGCTGATGTTCAGATACGGTTTTCATTTTTATTTTGTTGTTCCAGCAGTAAATGGTTGTTTAATCCTTATATTTAAGCTCAGCTTTCAGAAGCTCTGAGCGTTCACTGCTTCCTCCTGTCTAAGGGAGCTGTGTGGCCTGGCAGTTAGTGGTCCTCAGGACCCATATCTTAGGCTGACTCCGAATGTACCATAAAAATTCTGATGGAAAGCAGCCACTCCAGCTGCTTTTAATAACACACTTCTACGTGTTTTTTATATTTTCATTTTGAAAATATCCTTAGTGATCATCCTATATACTAATGCCCTGCAAGAGGAGCGTAAAGGCATGTCTTTGTTTAGAGGAGCACTAAGTAAATCCCAAATCATTGCAGTTAGTAGTTTTACTTCACTTCTCTGATTTAAAACACAGTCAAGTTCAGAGCAGTTTCATGAATAAGTAGTGAGTTTTGCTGATAAATTATATATTTAGTATCAAGTGGGTTGTGGTGGTGTAATGATGTATAGAAGCACGGAGATGCAGCTGGAGTCAGAGACTGGAAGTCAGTCTCCTTACCCACTGCAGCATGTTTGACTTTAATTGAAAGCTGTGCTTGAGTATTGTTTTTCACTGTACGGCATTGTTATTCACTATGCTGCATTACAGAGAAGCACTTAAAGTAAGGCTAGAGCACTTTAAAATGATTTAAGTCATAAATAAGGAGGATAAAGGTTTACAGTCAACAAACTTAGCTGGGAAACTTAGGCTGCAGGATGCAAGTACGTTTAAAATATTTTGGAGACTTAATACTATTGTGCCTTACTACAGAATCAATTTACCAACTAGAAGTTTTTCAAGACTTCTGGAAAAGGTAAGTAGCATTCTCCAAAGGGTTTCAAGTTTGCTGAGCTATGAAGGAAAGACCAAACGCTTAAGCAGTATGCCTTAACTTTCCCGTTTCCCAATTCCAGTGTATTTCTGTGTATTCGAGTTGCTTCCAAACTGCCAGGAGAAACACGATTAACACATGAAGGCGGATGAAAACTTGTCACGTACATGAACTGAATGAAGGAAAAGCACTGAAAAGTGGGGTGCGGGCTGCATTTTGTTAAGGCATGAAAAAAACAATCAGACTCTGATGGGTTAAAAATCCTGCTCTGCTCTGCTGGTGTACTTTCTGTGACCCTATTTAATGCAGAGAAGGTTGGAGATTCGATGTAGTTTAACCTGTGCTGTCGACAGAGCTATAAACTAAAGCCCCTAACGAATGGTACACGAAGACCAGATAGCAAGAAAACACACTGTGTTCACAGGCCTCTGGTTGCAGTGCAGCCCTGTAAGCTGAAAACTTTCAGCAACCAGTGACTTGTGTGTCACTGACAGCGTAGGTGCCGAAGTCATCACAACGAGGAGTCTGCCTTCGTGCTTAGACGGGGTTGTGGCAGGTGACAGCCATTAATCTGCACACTAATTATTCAGATGCATATAAACAATTAGAAAGAACTTACAAGAGCTAAGAGTCCTACTCCCCAGTTTGCTAGTTACTTGAATTATTACTTTTTAGTCATCACAACCAGCTCAAACCCAAATGACAAATATATCTGGCTGCTGACCTTTAGAAGTTTTATAACTTAGGCAAGCAATCACTTAAAACTACAAACTAGAGTTGTCCTGAAACACTCATTCTGCTCACTTTTCTATACCTTTTCTCCTGTGATAACGTGGTATTAGGCAGAGACTTAATTTTTTCAACATCTGGCTCAAATTAGCTGCTAACAAAACTGCCAACAACTATTTTCTTAATCGACCCTGGGAATTTGATATAGCTTGGAAAAAGCACATTTAAACCTCGTCCTTCTCCTAAAGAAACACAAATGTTTACTTGAGCTTCTGATTTGACCATAGCAGGACTATGAATTCAGTTAACCCAGCTTTATAGGCCTACCTCGACTAGACTTTTTTTCTCTTTGTGTAAGGAAACAGATGTGCTTGCAATTACAGAACCTTGTGCTCACTCAAAGCCCACCATGCAGATGGCCAACCAGGAACTGTTTTTTTGACTATTTTTTTTTGACACAGAAAGCATTGGGGCAGGCTCCAATTGTATCTGGTGGGGGACTAAGGTGTGCTGTTACTTGAGGGGTCTCTCTGAGCTCTGTTTGTATATGCAATTAAACGCACTGCCTAGGGAGCAGGCTGGAGCAAAAGTCTTTGAAAACCCAGTCCTAGAGGAACAAAAAAAACCCTGTGTGCTAGAAGCCAGTATCTTAGAAAGCAAGAGAGATCTTTCCAGTTACGAAAGCAGCGTTATTACTACATAAGCTCAAAAAAACACAACGGACAAACAAACTGCAAGTGACATTTCACTGTAGTTACTGAGACCATGTGGGTGAAGTGACAGCAGCAATGCAGCTGGCTCCGCGGGGACACGTTAGAGTACACTGAAGAAGAAGAGGCTGCAGGCATACAGAGAAGTCGAAAGCGGCCCACCTGAGTCTGTTGAGGGATATTTACAAAGCTTGGATCCCGTGGTCCAACACTGACGAATCGGTTTGCGGGGGAGGTGCTGGGTGTCGAGTAGGCTGTGAAGGGAAGGGACACATGCGTTGAGGAAGCGGCACTAGATTGCACACGAACAACACCAAAACACACTGTCTCAGAGCCACCTAAGCAGATGTTTAACATAGAAATGTGCAAATGTTTTAGAGAGCGAGAGTTTGGTTTAAGACACTGGAAAGGCTTGGTCTTAATGACGGGCATATCAACACATAGGAGACTGGGCTGCTCCTTGCCAGGCAGGACGGCAATGATGTGCGCTCAGGAGAAGTGTGCTGGGGCCACCTGCGCTGCTCTCCATCCCAGAGAAGGACCCCTGTGAGCACTTCCCTACTGGGACTGCACAAGAGACTTCTACCAGTACTGCCTGACCGATTTCATTCAAATGGGAGGCCTCTCTGGTTTTAAGGGAGTTATGTATAGCTATGAAATTACTAAAGAGCTCGTTAACAGAATCAGACCCTTATTTCAAGCTAGTCCAGCATTTTCTTTCGACCAGAAGTTTTGGTTTTCATACTGCTGTGGTCTGCACTCTCTAAAATGTTCTCTTGATGTATTTGACAAACTAGGAAGATCCTTTTGGTAAAAAATTAATGGGTTGCAGTTTCACTGGGGTGGTAAGTGCAATCAGTCTGAAGCTGCCTTTAAAAACTGGAATGGCTCCCATAAATGTAAAGCTATTAAATGCAATGCAAGCCAAGAACCCAGATTACTTCCAAACTTGAAGTACTTTAATGATTTTATTGTTGCATTATGTTCTCCACTGCAACTGTCCACAATGCCACGTACTTCCACATCCAAAAGCTTTCAATGCATTTTCAGGCTTCCTCTCATTTGAAAATTCCCCCATGCAATCTTCTCCCTTGTTCAGTTTTCTGCATCTTCAGATCTAAGTTAAATAACCTAAACAGATGCCTTCATGCAAACAGTGATTCTGCCTATTTTAAATATATTTATGGGAATACGTTCTGCTGAATAAAATCCCCAGACAATCTAACTATCCGATGAAGAGACAAAAAAACAATGTGAGAAGGACAATCATTTGCCAAATTCCAGTCAGGTTAAATATAACGTTGAGGCCTCTATGTTAGAGAAAAATAAAGCAAGTCAAGAGCTGGAGAAGACACTGAGTTGTAGATGTAGGTCAGTTGCCTTTCTGAAGGCAAAAGGTTTGGTGAAGAGGCATGACATCGGAGGAGCCTTTGGTTTAAGGCAGTACTGGATCAGGCCAATGCTTCACTCATGCACTGTCCTCTCTCTTACAGAGGTCATAAGCAGATGCACAGAGAAGAGTCAAAACAGGTCACATATTTACTTTCTCATATTCTTTCCCACCCTCTGGTTATTTTCAGCTCAGGGACTCCCTGTATTTAATGGCCCGCAAGGGATTTCTCATTGATGAATGCCCAGTCTGCCCTTGAACTTATGCAAACCTTCTCCATTCCACAAAGCCCTTTGGTAAGGAGTTCCCAAGTCTATGAGCACACACGGTTGTGTCCTTCCCTTCTCTCTTTACCCAAGTCTCATAGACATCTCATGATGCCTTCTGATTCTTTCAGTAGTATCAGACAGCTTCATTTCTCAAGGGGTATTCCCCTGAAACCACCCCAGGAACTGCCTCTGTTCATTTCCTGCTGATCCAAAGAGAGAAATGGCACTGCGTACTTCTAAGAATGAATTCTTCTAAGCTGTTACCAGTGAGGTGAGCTTTTCTTTCCAAAAAGCTAACACTCTGCTAGTACTTGGAGAAATCATGCAAGGCACACCTTTCCTTTACAGAGTTTTAAAGGAAGTTTGAAGTGCACTGATTCATCTTTCTGAGATGATTTTGCAAATTGCAGGGTAGCATGTGTATTAAAGTATGAGTAGGTACACCAGTTGGTATTCATACCTGCCAATCAAGGAAGAAATTCACTGAGTAGATGTGAGGAGATGTTCTCCCAGCCTTATTTTACCATGTTCATTTGCTTAATAATTCAAAGAAGCCCTAAATTTACAAAGGGTGTATCTCTGTGGCTAGTGCCACATATTATGATTCTTCTGTAGTGTTTTATGGTGAGGTGTGGGGGTTTTTTAAACTAACGACTAAACTCTTGTGCAAGACTAAAAATTCCTTCTGAAGTGGGGGAAATTAATGTCAGGGTTGAAAATCAAACATCTGTTGTTTGGTTCTTCTGATCTACTTTTAAGGAAGCAGAATGAGTGGAGAAGTCATTTAATCCCTTGGAACAGGTAAGTTCCACTCAGAATGGAAGGAACTCAAGATCTTATTTACAGTTCCCTGTTGGCTGATACTTTAGCTGTGATATTTGGTAGAAAATCAGAGGGAAATCATAAGAACAGTGTCTTAAATGTGTTCAAACAAAAATTCTAAAGCAATATACACAAAAGTCTCCTCAAACCTTGCTAGGTGAATTACTATGTAAACTTTTCTTCTGAAATGCTCCACACTATGTTTAACCTGCTTTCTGAAAACACTTGGATGTCAGCTTGATATTTCCTTAAGGTCATATAACTACACTGCTAGAGCCTAGAAGTGAGTAGTACCCAAACTACATGTATGCAGAGCAGGCTTTAACATTGGACTCGCCCAAGAGGCTATTCCCACTTCACTGTAAAATATCACTAGATCTTTGCAGATTGTAAGGAGCCATTTTGGCTCAGAACACTAAGCTGACATGGAATCCACATTAGCAGTGCCTCCTGTTGTGGTGAAATTTGGTTCAGAAAAGGGAGCATTAGAGTATTTCATAGAGCACCACCATCACAGCTTCTAGCCATATCTGACTGGCTTCATATAAATACCCTTGTTTGGCATGGAGGTGGGATTCCTGCAAGTCTTACTACTTCTGGCCCTCTATTCTGACATTAGGATGGGGCAAACTGCTCTCGTTGGTTAAAGCTGAGTCATATCATATGTATAGTGTATGTACACTTCTACAGTATACATACATTACATTATAGTATACAGGCAGTGGAGACTGGCCTATGATGGGGTCTTCAGACTCCTTCTTAGGCAAAGGAAAAGCCAAAGCACAGAAACGAACAGAAGGCAGATCTTCTCCTGATCTTTACCAGCTTTGCTTCAGAACTGCCTAAATCTACGCTATCTTACGCTAGCTGATAGCTGGCCCATTTGGCTTACATAGAAACATCTTCCTGCCCAGCTTATTCTTTCTGCTACTAGAATCCACTAAGGATTGTTTGCAACATCATAGCCCATAGCCAAGGAAATGAGTGTGATGCCACGAATTTGCTATGATGCCTTACTTCAGGAACAAGCAAAATAGGAGCTGGCAGAGAAAGAACATTTGCTCACACAGACAGCTTTGATATTTAGCCAAAATAGCAAGAAATTGTATGAAAGACAAGACAAACAAACAGTTTTGGGAATGTATTTTAAAGTTGCTTGCAGTAGGAGAATGTTAATTTAAAAAATACTTTCCTGAAATAATTTCTATTAAATACAGGAGCTGGATTAAAAGGTTTAACTGTTGGCTGGTAAAGATGACTTGGCTGAGTGATAACCTAACAGGTTATCTACTGCTAGGTCTTACTTTTGCAGACCAAGAGGACATGGATGATCTTGGAGGTCTTGTCCAACCTGGTTCATTCTATGATTCTATGTGCTTTCCATCTAGTGCAGTACTGGTTTGAAAAGGACTAGGAGTCAGTTTAGCTGTTGTGGAGTTGTAGAGAGAGAATTAACGCGAGGAACGTGGTGCAATACAGCAATTGCTACTGCAATGCATTCTGCAGCTGAGTGTCTGAGAAAGAACTGCAAATTCTAACAAATTAAATGACACAGTCATCACCCTCTTTTTTATGGATGGGGAAAGGAGAGAGCAGAAAGCTAAAATGGCTTGCCCAGAGGGTACTCAGTCAATGCATAGCAGAGAAAGGGAGGGAAATCCAATCTGAGCATGAATCTAGCACTACAGCCACAAGATCATTCTTCTCACCCTGACACAAATGCTGTTTAACATGAAAACTCCTTTGTGCAAAGGGACATTAACTGATAATGATCTTGCCCAACAAGGGAAAAGAGCTAAGTTTCTCCCTGTCTAATGTTGTGAACCTTAGAAAATAACATTTAGTTTAAAAATACACTGTAAAAATCATGGTGCACAGGATGGCAGTGTCTTAGACTCTGCATTGGAATGAGTGCCACATATTCTAGCACTCGGATTCAGTGGTGATAGTGATAAAGTCCAACTGGCATGTAGTGGAGCTGGTGTTTTCTTTGGGAAATGAGATATTAAACCCAGAAACTGTCAAGTTCAAGAAAATATTGTGTGATGTTTGTTCTGGGTTACCAAACAAACAAAACTGAGAAGAGATGCGAGGTAAGATAATTTTGGGACTGCTTCTGATATCATGAATGTGTTCTATTGAAAAGGTTTTTTTATAGATGAAAAATGAACCCTCCCAAACCTCATAGAATCCAATCTCCATTGTATTATCTCACTGGCTTTCCAAAGGGATAGGATTCACAGCTGAAATTTCCAACTCCCAGAGCATGCCTGGCCACCCAGTAGCAGCAAATCCCCAGTGTGCATCTCCAGGGGCTCTTCCTTCCTTGGACAGCACTAATGTTCATGTTTTGGTTAATGTCACAGCTGGAGAGTTTCACTATTGCTCTGAGAATCATTAACCACCTTGTGATTTTTAGCTCTCATTCCCAGGAGGCTGTGCTGTATTGAACAGCTGCTCCTGGCTCCTACACTCCTCGGGAGGGCCATATTCCAATTTTTGGTAGGGCCATAACTGCATTTTGTTTCTGCAAAGGGCTTTCTGCTAGACTGAAAAAGGGAAGGAGAATGGAGCGAATGCCAACCCCTTTCACTCAATTTCCTTGGGGTGTGTGTGTAGGCTTAATTCTCCTCCTCACAGCTAAGGAGAGAGTCTGGCCAAAATCTAACATCACTCCTGCCTTTGTTGCATAAGTGACTTTCCAATATCCTCAAGCTCTGTGGGGCAATCAGCCATAACCCAGTGACACTCCCAGAACCGGTGCACTTGAGTGGTTTGTAACCATGGAAAACACCTTTTTTTGTGTGGCTTTCATGAAACCCTGGTGAATCTGCACTTGCTGTTTGAAGGCTACTATTTAGTTAAGGCGAAAATAAACACAGACAAAAATAGAGGGCTGGTACTGATTGACACGCTCAATAGAGTCCAGTGGGCCCTTCTGGTAAACCCTCACCCTCATTGCGAGCCTAGGAACTTTGGTTTTACTCTTCATGTGGCCAGCCACTCTCACTGGCTTTGGTATATATTCTGTCTTAGAAAATGCTTCCTATAATCGACTTCTCTGTAAAATGTGTCCCTAAATTAAATTATATGCTTCTTCACAACTCCAGTCACTATTATGCAAAGTCATCACCAAAAAGGAAGATGCATGCCTGAATATGTATGGAGCTATATGTTTAGACATTGGCGTAGCTAATTAACAAACAGTAATTATTTTCCTAATCTTTTGTTTAAATACCATTAACTGGCTGCTCTTGAGAAAACCTCCATTCCCAATTAATGTGGCAGCTGTCTGCCGAACGCTGAGCCACAGTGACCAGCCCGAGCTGACACTGATGGCTAGTGTTCTGCAAACTTCAGCTGACAAACACCAGTTTTCCTGCCAGCTCAGAATCAGGCCAGACGCACATTTAGCTTGTTTACACAACCACAGTATCATAAAAATTAAGTATTAAGATTACTGCTAAAACCATGTTGGGAATTTTTTTTTGCTTTTTAGACACCACATGCTGCCAGTAAACTGAGTCACAACTGTAATGACAAATATACATTGACCTAGTTTCATTTTTCCTGGTTCCGAAGACAAGGAACTAGTATGGCATTGCTGACTATACTGAGTGACAACTATGACTAAATATTAGCTTTTAGATTCCACCGCTGAATCTCATTGATAGGATTTAAAAGACTGTATCACCTGTCAGAAAGCATCAAGACTTCCTGATAGAGGAAGTGTTGGGGCTAAGGTCAGAAAGAGTAGCGGGGGGGAGGGAATGAATCAACTCCTTAGCTCAACAAAAATCTGCTGATCAATTCTAGAAGTCCTGGTTCTAGAAGAGCACGTTCACAATCTTACCAGACTGTCTCATACTAAAACCCATTTTAATTTCGAAGCGAGACAGAGCCTCTTGCTGAGCTTGTGGTTGTGCGCTATCGCGCAGCAGAAGGCAATGCAAAACTCTCGAGAACTACCAGATTTTACAGGTACCCCCCAGAACCTGTGCAGATCTCCTGAACAGTAGACGAAGCTTTAAAAATGTAGGCCTCACATGGTCTGAACGTGAATACATCTTTGCACATCAAGCAGTGGTTGCATATAGCATTTAAATAATAAGCTTGAAAAGCACACAAAGGGATTTGCTCTTTCGATTAGATTGATTTTTGTTTGTGGATGTTATTTGGACTCCCTTCGCTGTGGAACAAGTCCCCTACAGTTGCCATTAAAGCACTGAAAGCTTCCCTTTTGTTTTTAAATGTCAGTTTGAGCATAGCTTCATTAAATCATTTGACAATTAACTCCCTGAACATCCAGACTTTTTAAAAAGCATCAGACCCAGCTGAATCGCATTTGTTTCCCAGAAGAGTGAGTCCAAAGTGGTATCCCCAAGTGTGTATCCAGGAATTTGTATATTTGACTTGTGGCTACACAAAATACATATGGGAGCCCGTGTGGGAGGTGGAGAGAGGATTAAAGCTTTCTCCCTGGGCCCATGAAATACCATAGCTTCTTGCCCAAAATGCAGGGCTCAGGAACCAAGTCATAAGGGGAAAATGTCTGAGTAAATCTAGGAAGACTTATTCCCAGAAGAACTATAAATGCAGTGAACTTGAAGCAGTTGTTAGTTTAGGCCAGTATGTACAAGCAGCAATGTTTTCCATGAGGCTGTCTGACTTCTATGTAGCATCTAAAGCCCAACTTGAGATACCAATGTGCCTCCTCATGAGTGTCAACAAGATCCCAAAGGTCTGAGGTCTGTGTCACAGCTTAGCTACTGGCCATGATTTTCTTCCTATGTGGTTACGTGAAATGCCAGCAAAGTCAGAAACAAAATGGTAACCTTAATCTAACTATTTTCTCATTAGTGGAGAAGCGGCTGAGAACTTTGTCCGTTCTATATGGCAAGCTCTCCTGCTTCCCAATAGCTGGGCCAAGTCCTCCTCTCTGAACAGCTGACAGACGGTGACTGCAGCACGTTGCGTGCTGCTGCTAGCCCTTGGTTCCCGCTGCGTCTATACTTACTTGGAGAAGTGGGAGAGGTGGCCCCTCCTTCTGTTGATGTAGTTGGAGGTTTTGTGTCTGGCACTGGCAGAGGCACAGGCCTAGCCATTGGTGGCGGAGGTGGTGGTGGCAACATTGGGGTAGGAAGGAATGGATTGTGCACCTTGCCTTGGCTGCTACCATTGGGCTGCCAAAAAACAAGCAAACAGACAAAAAATTATACTAAAAATCAGCTATTTGGAACCTCCAGCAACAACAATCTAGTTGAGAGCTATGTGCAATACATTTATAATTACTTGAGAGGTGGCAAAGAAAGTGCTGGGTCATATTCTCCACTGACTTCAACTTAGTCTGTGATCCTTCTGAAACTATGGAAATTCTCACTTTTAAACATTTGCCCTATTAGCAGTTGGTCTAAAATACCCTGGATTAATTCAACTACTCTTTACATTTCCTGCAGCCACTAACTTGTGCTTAGTGAGAGTTGAGGCAGTACTTTTGACCCCTTTAAATCCCTCAGTTGCATGCCTCTGTTATACCCTTAGGATATTAGTGCCTAAGACTTGAGTGAAAATTTCTTGAAGATACTGCTCATTAAGAGGAAAAAACAAGTATTTTTTGGTGGTCTTAAAAGCCGTGCTGGTATCTTATTACAGGAAAATGAATGAGTGTGTATTAAAGTAACTGCTCTCCCACATCCCTTCTGAGTTAGCAATAGTGTAGCTCACAGTTTAGATGCCATTAGGATCATATAGAGGAATGACTGAGTTTAGAACTGCTTCATTTTACACATTAGGGAAAAAAAAAAAAAAAAGCCTGCCTCCATTTAGTCTGGGCTGTGGTCAGTCACAGGCAGAATGGGCCCAGCTATACAAGTGTGGTCTTTCAATTAATCACCAGAAAAAAACCACCCATAAGTAAAAGTGTTTTCAAGTATCACAAACACAAGGAGCAGGCTTAGGAAAGAAAAAAAAAAAAAGATCCACCCATTTCCTCCAGCTTGTTAAGTTTACATTTTAAATGTAACACAGCCTGGACACTTGAAAACCATACAGTTAGATGCCAAACACCAAAGAGAAAAGTAGGGCAGCCTGTGAATCAGGTGTTCCATTTTAGTGACGAAAATGATGAGATCACTTTCGACAGCACTCTACAAATTGATCTCTCTGCAGTTCTTCTGGCACTGAGCATTGGCTTTTCCACTGATGATAAAAGCTCAGCTTTAAACACAGATCTATATTCTAAGTACTGCTAAAGAAAATAATATTTTAATTCCTGTTAGGGTTTCCATTAGCCTGAATTGCTGGGGACAAAATACTCATACTGGCAAGTGCTTGGGACCTTGTTTTCATTTCACCTGCTTTGGCATTGACAAAAAAGGCCTTAAAGTTGTGTAGGTGCAAATCCCATTTGTGCTAGAGCAAAAAGGGGTTCAGGGAATAAATAAGACTCAGATTCATCTGCGTTTAACTTAACAGCACTCCCACTCACTTCAAAGACTGCAGTTACTGGTGTTTGCAGTAAGAAGCAATCCTTCAGGGACATTTATTTTCCCAACATCCAGTACCTTTAATAAACTAATACATTAGTGACATCTCTCAAACACTATCTTGTCTCACAATTAGGTCCCTTTCCTGCCAAGAAGACCCCTGCTGTATGTTCATTGTGAGTGTGCTAACAGTTCATAATGCTGAATGGTTTGGGATAAATTAAGCAAATGAATACTTAAGGAAAAAGAAAAGCACTATATTGATTTGTTGTCTAGACATAAATGTATCTGCTAACATATTGCAGACATTATTCAAAGCCAGTACTGGCTACAATAAGTAGAGTCAGTTTTTTTTTCTGCTAGGGAAGGGAAAGCACAGAGAACAATATAGCTTATTAAATAAGCGTAATAAATTAGATGCTAATAATTAAACTAATTCTCATTAACACTTCCAATCGTATGTATGTCAGGAGGGAAACAGTAATTTTGCCAGTTCTTACTTCATTGGCTGGGAAAGTTACATGCATTACAGTTCATTAAATATTCAGGGCATTATTTTAGATTTGATTTACATAAAATGTAAAAATCCTGTATTTGATCAGAATGCTATTTCAATAATAGGAAGATGATTCACTTTATTTGATTTTTAAAAAAAAAAAAAAGGTTATTTGAAGCTTTGGAACTCTGCCTAATTTTTCATAGAGATAAGGGGAAAAGATAACTGCTTACAGAAATAACAAACCATAATAAACTGTACTTTTAACATCTTGAGTTCAAGTACTGGTCAACTTGATCTAAAGTGCTATAAGGCAGTATTTTTTTTTTTTTTTAAATGAACTTAGCTGATCTGAAACATCTGTTTCTCACCCTCCCTTTTCCTGCTCTTTCTCCCCCCTATTCTCCCCTGAACTTAAAAAATAATTAATAAAAATTATTCTGCCTTCGTATTTTGTTAACCCTCTTTCCACTAGGGTTATAACACATGCAGCAAAGTCATTTGTGAAGGAACCCAAAAGGTCACTGTATCACCAGCTCCTCTGACAGTTTAACTTCATTTCACCACAATGTGGTTGAGTGTTTTTTGGGGGAGGTTTTTTGTTGTTTTTTAAAATATTTTTGCAGTAGAAGCATATTTTTATTCTTTTTATTTTTTTTTTTTTTCCTTCCAACAACTGTTCGAGGTGTGTTCCTGTATGCGACATGCTGTTAAAATAATCCCGTAATCCCATGGTTAATTTTTACATTGGACAAACACTTCTGAAGAAAGAAAAACGGCTTCCTTACATTTAGGAACCCCACCTGTCCAGCCTGCTGACCAGCGTCGGGGCAGACAAGTTGGACAAACTCTTTCAGAGTCTCCTGAGGATGATAGCGGATTGCTGGGTGTGAGAAGTATGGCCCAGGCTGTTGAATAATGGGTGATGTTGGAAAATGAAGAGTCGATGGTGTTGCATGTGGACTTGCTATAGGAAAGAAAACAAAGAAGTTATATAGAGTTTTGCCTTTGCAAAATTAAAAATAACAGTTGAAATCTACTGTAGTTTTAGTCTTTGTTTGAAATGTACAGTGCTGTTTATACATATGATCTTCACCATAAATATCTTAGACCACATTGTGTCCTACACTCACTTCATCTAGGTCCTGGAAGCAAATGGAGCCAGACATTTTGACGGATTTTCTGTGTTTTTAGTGGACACATATAAAGGAACCAGCAGTCCTTTGTGCAAGTGGAAACTATTCATCACCTTAAGAGCAGTCCTCATCAATCAGGCCATAAAAAAAGGTATTTGGGAGACTAGGGTTGATTTAACTGACATTTCATATAACTTGGATTTGCACATGAATGAATTAATTTTATATTGTACTATAAATGGTTGATAGTTTAAAGGTGGTCTAACGCTTTCTGTTGTTGGAGGCTTTTTTCCACTATGGTTTATGAACATTTATTTTAAGTAATGTGTTTTCATCTAAAGAAGGTGCACGAAGTGACAAGGTCTTTTTGAAAATTTCATGTACATTTCTTCTGAATAATGTTGGGCTGAAAACTTCAGAAAGCCCCCAGTTTGCATTCAAGAGTGTAGTTTAACTTGGTGAGCGTATGGGCCAACAAGCCACCTGGAAAATGTACTAGAGTGAAGGTGTAAAGGTGTAATGCACACGAGCCCATTGGCAGTGACAGCTTTTACCCTCAGCTGGTTTCCACAGAACGACAACTGCAACTGAAGAGCCTTAAAATCTCCTGTGGTATGTGACACCTTTGCCCAGTTCCCTGGTCTTCAAAACATACTGGGTTGGACCCTTGTTAGCCAACCGTGTTTTCCATTGTGAGTTGTCACCATGAGGTAGCAACTGCTGCCACTCATAGTTCTATGAATTCTCCTTTTCCCCTCTAAAATGAGAATTCAGTTCTCTTTTAGAATGGCAAATTAATCTGATGGTGCACAAGTTCATCTGTAAATCAGATATTATTTGTCACCAGTCATCACTACATCCCTGTTCCTCCCATGGCATGCTATCCTAGTAATCTTTCAAGGGTGTCTATGCACATACTGCACTTGTACACCACACAACCAATTAGGTAAAAGCTATGCAAGGGAGGTAATATCCTACAGAAACTCATGTGCTGGCTTTCAAGTAAGTTAAATATACAAGAGGGGGAAAAAAAAGCCTTTGGCACTTCTTGAAAAATTAACTAAAGGTAACTAAAATCAAATACAAATGAGCAAACACTCATTTTGTGATGAATGGTATGAGAACCCCTCAATTAAATAAAAGCTAAAGTATGCTTCTTAGTCTTGCTCATTGCCAGTTTAATAATAGGACACTTTATTAATATTTTTTTTTCTTAAGCATTATTAAACCATTAGCAAACTCAGAGCCTGAATGTGGATAAAGCATGTACTTGGAGAGAGCAGCAAGAAACCTCCCGCATTATCCTATAAACATTCATTAAGGGTTGGTTGGGCAGCAGTTCTGTGTACTTCTTTCTCTATGACTGCATAGGAATGATTGCTTTGACACCACCGTCAAAAAGAGTTGCACTTATGCCTGGGGTGCTGATATGGTATGAACATGAAGCTCTCATCCTTGCTATGAAAAGCTCCCCTGTTCACCTCATTAACCCCACAAATCTTCCCCGCTTGCTCCCCTTAATACTGCTTAAAATACCCACAACAGAAAGACAAGCATGTGCTAAATGTGTGGTACTAAACAGGAAAACGCTCCTGAAAACACCACGGAGATGAGCAACCAAAAGGTAGCAGGCAGCTTTCCACTGTCTCTGGTCAAGGTAGATGTATCCCCAGAGAAACTCCTCTGACAGCATGGGCTATGTCTATCTTAGAGCAGTGAGATATCGTGGCATGTGGGCTGAACGGGAAAACAGCATCTTCCCACAGCTGTGCCGGGTCTGCAAGGCTGCACTTGGGAAAAGGGAACAAGAAGCAGCATATCCCACACTCCTTGTTATGGAAATGTTGACAGTTATTCCATGGCCAAGGCAAACACCTGTGCGCCCAGCCTGCTCAACCTGTCTGCACATCTGGGCTTATCTCTTGTTTTTTTTCACAAACCTAGTTAATTATTCCTTAGTCACTTGTCAGACAAATAGTTCTGTTCAGAGTTTGCATCTTAAATTACAGCATATTTGAAAACTCTTTCAGATAAAGAACCCAGATCTTCAAAGGTACAAATGAAGGCTATTTTCTTGTCCCCAGACTCCTGGGAGAGGCTGTAACTTTGAAGTGTGCTATCAAAGGCAGAGATTATGTAGGATTCACTTTAGTAAATGTAGGTGTCTAACTTACAGTCAGTGGATAACTAAACAGAACTAATGGTGTTTAACCTCACCCAAACCCAGAACACTGCCTTTAACTAGACTTCACTGGCACTGACACCGGCTCACTAGTGGGTCTGAAGGAAGCTCATCAGTACTAGCTCCAAGGCAGGTATCTCCAGTCCACCTTCGGTTAGGTGAATTCCTTCCAAAGTGTCAGCCTCTAATCTCCCTTACACCAACCCCTGAGGTGTAACTGCTTTAATGACACTTACATCATAGCTGCCTGACAGGTATAAAAGGCATCATCACCTTCTCCAGGAAGCAACAGTCACTTTAGAGCTTGTCAAAATATTTTGCCACGAATATTGATTCAACTACAGTTGATGGTATGCATTTTGATGACTACAACAAGATTTTCGTTAGCATACAGCATTTCTGTCCTTTTTTAGATGTAAAACATAATCTTCCTCGCTTCCCTTGTATCTCCTTTTATAGTTTCCCCTTTCCTTGCATGCCAAATGGAAGATGAAAGATGAAGATAGAATTGAGAAATGAAAATTAATGTGGCAAATATCTAATTAAGTAAAAATTAGATGGATTTTTTTTTTAACATTTGCTGTATGAAAGACATTATTATTATTAGAAATAATCCTAGGCACATAAGTAGTGGTTCTTTCTCTGTTGCCTTGACTCCTCAGCAAGTCAGGGTAGAAAACAAAGTGGAAAGCATTTGTCGGTGATCTTCCCAAAGAGAGAGAGAAGAAAAATGAATGCAGAAATGATCAGCAATAATTCAGAAAGGTAAAATGCCACAAGAACATTCTTCTTCAGAGTCTTGGCAACCTTCACAGCACAGCCTTGAAGGGGAAAGAGTGGGGGAAGGAAACGAGACTGAATAGGCATCAGTCCTCAGTCTGTGCTGACATGAAGGGTTCATTTCTCAGAGCAGATGGATTAGCATCGGAAGTAACGAATGGAATAAGGGTCTCCAAAAGGTTTGTTTTTGCAGTCTCTGACTGGGAAATACCAAACTTCTCAAGTGGCAAAGGGGAGGGCTCTTGGATGAGGGGAAGAATCTACTACTATTACTGGTCAATATGACAAGTGTGCCTGTCTTACGCTAGAGAGAAGGAATTAAAAACTACAGACCATTGCTCTGATGGCTGTGTTGTGGTCACCAACTCTGGTGTACGCAAAAGTGGCCTTTCAAACAGTTTCTGAGTGCAGAACACAACTCTGTTTCCAAATATATCGATCCTTGCAAACATTGTAATCAGTTAAAGGACATGAAGTAGTGGAGCAGGTTGCTATTTTTCCTGTTTGCCTTTAAAAGGGGCAAGTGACCACGGACAAGCTCCTTTGGTCATGATTTTCAGAAATGTTTCCTAAAAAAATTAAATCATTGCTTCCAAAAAACTACATCTAGGGTGATGCAAACTTTCTTGTGTATGAGAAGGAGTCATTACTACTGTGCTTCTGATGGGATCCTTCCAAATCCCAATCAGTGATTGCAAATTCTTTGAGAATTTCAAATGGAAGACAAAATGGGTCCTGGTCTATTATTTATTTACTTATTGACTTATTATTTATGTATCCCTAAGCATCACCATCCTGCCAAACCATATTTCTCTTGGCGTCTTTCAGCCTGTGACATTTATATTTTATTATTGACCTCACTAAATGACATAAAATATAAGTTCTGTGACCTATGAAAATCTGCGGATTCCATTTCATTTCTACCTGCTGTAGGTGGGGAGGGGTTGGACTATTTGGCATTATTAAATCTGTTATCTGTGCATGGGGGTTGGAGGCAGGAATTATCCTTCCATCTCAAGGCAAGCATAAATATTTCAAAGCACACATGATTCTAATTCCATTGAAGCTCATCTGAAACATCCCTGACTTTTTATTGAAAATGAGATGATAATGTATGGTGGCCTGCAACGGATAGACTGGTGTTTTAAAATAGACCAGTGTTTTAAAACTACTGCTATTGGGCCAAGTGATTATGCAGTGCAGCTGTTGCGTGCTACACTGGATTGCTTAGTGTTTTATGAGTTCGTGGTGCTGTGCAGCACAGAAGTAGCAGGATTTATCAGAAGGCTGAATTCAGACTTCTGAGTATGCAAGCCTGTCTTGTCTTTTCCCCTCTTGATTTGTAGTAGCCACTA